>OY804522.1:4092500-4335000 GCA_963680855.1 Lepeophtheirus nordmannii | reverse complement strand
TAGTCATGCTATGGACTGAGTAAGTAATCAAGAGTGAGGTCACGTTGAAGTATTTAATTTATTACGTGGTCATTAGACCAAATGAACGCAGTTCTAAAACAAATATCATGGCTTTTTTTTAAGAAAAAAAAAACCAAACCCTGTTGTTTAGAAGTAAGTGTTTTGATTGTCTAGATATGCCTCCAACACAGAGCTGACTTTCAGAATGATGCAGTCATTGAAAAATTCACTACATAGAACACTCCTTTCTATAACATCCTTTTATGCATTTTGATTGCAACGTAAATATATATATATTTGTAATGATCCCAAAATTGTTAGATCCTTGTACTATAAACTCAAATTATTTTTCACTCCTCACAGCTGACAAGAGCTTACCGAATAATTCATTTTCATGGCTACTGTTTTAAAATACATACACATACATACATATATGCATTTAAATATGCATCCATTTTTCAATGCCTGGTTTATCAAGTCCATTTAAGTCTTCAATTATACCTTTTGATTAAATATAAATATATACATACATACATATATATATATTAATAGGGCAAATATGGACACTATTTTTTTTTCTTTTTTTAAATAGAAGGTAACTTTTTCAAATTTTGATTTGCACTTATCCTTCATAATTTGATTCTCTTTAAAAAGAGTTTTAAAAAATAATACGTATTGGCAAAATTTGTTGGACCACTTAGGAAGGAAGGAAGTTGAAATATAACTAATTATTATTTACATATATATATATAACCATTTCTTTGCATAAATTCATTTTTCTTTATATGTTTCTACAGAGTTTGCAGTACATATCAAATAAAAGTTGCTTCATTTATCCACAAAAGACATTGAAAGAGAACGATGCAGCAACCACACCCAAAATGTGTATAAATATTTTTTAAAGACATTCATAATTTTTTATGCTCTTGTCTTTTTCTATGCAAATAGTTACACAAAGTAAATATATATATCCATGTGATATGTTATGTTTTATATGTATACAGGGGTGGAGTGACAAAAGTCTTAAATCTCAAAGACTTGGTACGTAATATTTTGGTGTGGCAAATTATCAAGTCTGCAATTTGATTGGTTCACACGCAATCTGGGTCATATTTCTTTCTTCTGATAAAAATAACGGTGATTCAAATTATACTGAGATACAACACTTATAAGAAAAGCGGAATAAAATCTAAATTGTGTTGGTACATCATCTCTTCAAATATTCCATATTTTGAGACCTTCAATTAGTCTTAGATCTGTAAGATATAACATCAAGAAGACTCGAAAGATGGAAAATATTGATGAAAGGCCGTGAAGTAAAAAGTTTATAGGAACCCCAATAGATCAATGGCAAAAATGACAAAGGAGATCAATGTGTCAAGGATTTCCTGACATTTCGTTCTTGTAAGAGTCTCAAGGATAATTCACTGATGAAGTGTTGTGAAGGATGCAAAAGTTTATTTGAACACAAAGAAGGTCCGTTGTCCTTTGAAATGGGATCTGGATCAAAAACTCAATCGGCAAAATGACCAAATTTTGATTTTCTGCTCAAAAAAATATCTAGTTAGACCAACAAACTGTTCCAATGCGGGGGTTAACAGTCGATCCATCATGATTTGAACAGGAATTTCAAGTAAAAGAAAAAAAACTTTCTTTGGTTTTTCTCCCAGAGGGCCTCCATATGAAGACGGGTGGGTGATTACATTTAATATATGTAATACCTTCCGTGGTGTGAGACGAACTCATCTAAAACGATTAAGGTGACTTTTCAATATGGCAGAGCTCCAATACACATCAGCAATCAATGCTAAGAGTGGCTTAAAGCAAAAATTACTTTTCGAGACAAATCTATGTGACCCCCTTCGAGTCCAGATCTTAATCCCCTCGACTACTTTGTGTAGGATCATCTCGCTTCAAAGAAAAACTTGTCAATATTCAAATTTGGAAGAGCTCCTTGCTTCAATTGAGATGGAATGCACAAAACTTCCCAATTATATTGTGTGTGACGAGTGTAAGGCATTTCAATCTCGTCTAAGGGAGGTAGTCGATAAAGAAGGCGGTTATATTGAATAACTTATAAAATATGGATGGAAATTTGGTCCGTCCCCACTGTACATATATTGAAAGTTAAATATGTAATTGCCCCTTAATATAATTTTTAAATGAACGTCATTATAATTCATACATGGAGTTAAAAATTGAAATGTACCTTTTGCTATTGAAATGACATAAGGTATATATATATATATATATATATATATATATATATATATATATATATAGTTAAGATGTTCAAAGTCAATACGCAAGCATGAACGAGTTATTTTTATAACTTTTATAAGTATGTGCTCAAACGTACAAAACTAACAAAATAAACAAAAAAACTGAAGCCCATAAAATATGATTTCTACTACTTTATGTATATATATAAAAAAGGCGAAAGAGTGTGTAGAAAATTCAAATTTTACCGACAAAGGTCACTCATAAATTATTATCTTTATGAAGTACGAACTAGAATATACATATGTGCCTACATAGTCATATATACTTCAAGTAGTTTGTAGTGCTTTAAAAGCGTAGGACTAGAATGATAATAAGAATAACAACAACAACAACAACTTTACATAAATTTAATGCAACCTGATTAAAAAAAGAAAAAAAAAGGTATGAATCAGCAAGGAATGACAATTCCAAGGCGTATTTAACTAGACCAAATATCAATTAACAATGCATGCATGTGTATACATATATCAGGGTATAAATATTCATACAACAGAGCTACCACCTATGAACTAATAATTACGACAATACCCCGTTTTGTACGTAATCAGGTTTTGCTAGACTACGGTTTTTTATTTAAAGAGCCAGCCTTTTAATAGTAAATCAAACCGTTTGTATGTAAAAAAAAAAAGAAGAATAAAATAATTAGTTCCAAAGTTTCCAATAAATCCCTGAAACCAATTTGGCAGTCTGTTTGGGATATTTCTGTTACTACATAAGTGCATTGTATCAGCGTTTAAAAATTGAATTTACAAATGATCTTATAACTCTGTGTATACTTCAAGTATTTATTTTAAATAAATGAAAGTGTATATAATTTGCAATGATCATTATTTATCTTGTGAGAATTTTTTGAAACTTTTTGAGGGTTACTTCGCAAATTTATATAAAAAGAATATAAAGAAGTGAAACTTTAATAAATCATTTAGACAGATAGATGAAGACATTCCACAATTATCAAGGATCTTCCAAAAGAATTTTAAAGGACAAATAACAAAAAAAGAAATGACGGAAGGGGAAATGAGTGAATTAAATCTTTTTTTTTTTTTTTTTCTATAATTGTAGGAACTTTTTTATGCCCTTATACAGGCATACAGTGAATTTTTTTAAAAAAATGATTGTAACTTGTTTCAGAATTGAAATAATTCTAATTTCGTTTTATTCTCTTAATAATGTTATGAGGTCACTCATTGACCCCTGCGCTAGTAGAGTGCAATTTAAATATTATTTTATAAAGAAATATAAAAGTTGGACATTATTTCTGTCCATTAAAATAGTAACATACCACATATGTTAATGATATTTCCATACCCAAATAATTAATTAATTTCCAAACATTCTTTCAAATATCGTTATGGGCTATACTTTTTCAAGTCAGGAAAAAAGTTGGCTTATCCTTTAAATTAAATAATTATTATTTATGGAAAAAAAGAATAAATTATGAATGTATTAAAGCCTGCCAAAAATACCAATAGGTTTGCTGCAAAAATAAAATAAAATAATAATATTAAAAACTTATTCGAATAAATTTTTTAATACTTTATTTGCAGCCGAATTGAATTTTTTTTTCCTCACATTACAAAAAGTTTAAAGTTTAAACTAGTGTCAAATATCAAGTTACTCCAGCCGTATTTAATCTTACATAGACAGACAAACAGACACACAAATCTTAGTTTTGAATAAGTAACTAATAAATCAGAGATCTTTGACCCAAAAATCAACCACTTATAAATGTCCAAAATTTTATGGGAGGTAATTAAGATGCAAAAAAAAGGCTATCAAATTACGTGATAATAACAATTATTTAAGTAGATATTTACAGACATAAACTTCATGGGATATACATTTTTAAGAGTCATTTAATTTGAACAAAAACTAAAATACGTAACAAAATAAAATAAATAAATATTCAAAAACCATAAATAAAGGTCAAACGCTTCGAATAAAAGTTAAAGGGTAGAAGATGAAAATTTACATTACAATGTCTTATCGTTTTTTTTTTTTTTAAAAAAACATAAATTCAAAAGTTCTATTCAATTTTGCCCTATATAAGTACACATAAGTTATCAAGATATTTTAAATACATTCATATGTACAAGGGATGTTTGACTTAAATTATAGAGAGAACTTGAGTCGTCGTTAGCATTCAAATAAGGAATTGAATCTTGAGATAAGGGAAAACGACCTCAAATTGTCTACTATAAATTTACCTTTAAATATGTTTTTTTTTTCTTTTTAAAGAAACATTAATTCAGAAAAGGGTAAAAAGTATGTTTAAGAGTTCCATGTAAAAATACAGGAAGAAGAATATATATTTATAAAAGGACCTCCTAGAGTCATAGCTAATAGAGTTGAGTTATGAAATGGTTCTAGAATTTTGAAAAAAATGTTGTTTTTTATATATTTGTAAATTCCTATAAGAAGATATATGAATCGACAGTTTAATTATTCAAATGTAAAGTTCTATTTTTTTAACCTTTGTCAATTCAAAAACTTCCGAGGAGCACAAGAAAATAATTAGCTATGCCTAGGTTTTTTATGAAAAAAATATTTTATTCAAAAGAGTCAGATGGAGTATTGATTTGAATTCAATATTTTTATGGTTGATATCAATCTATATAGAAATTCCATTGCTTTAAAATATATATTTGTACTTCTGATTTTTTAATACAATTAGACCAACTGGAATCAAATACTTTTTTAATGCTGAAAGAATAATTACTTAAATTTAAAGTCATTCAAAAACTGAGGTGTGTTTCCTTACTTTTTGAAAAACCCTAAACTTTACACTACATTTTTTAAGTTTGAGTCACTTCACATGAAACATAAGCCCCATATTTGGAATTATCACAGTATTTGACAGAGAATATGGCTTATTCTCAACTGACAACCTGATTCTTTTTTCTATGCTCAATAAATGGATTTAAAAAAGAGCCTATCAACGACCACTTCTAAAAATTAGATATGAGATTTTTGAACAATTAAAATCTTATTTTCACGGATGGCAATAGTTTACTAATCTTTTTTCCTTTCAATTTCCCTTACAATTTGTCTGATAGTAGACGAGGCAGTGCCCCTCAAGGAATATCATCATTGACTTCATCAGCCATTTTATTTACATAAGAATACCTAAGAATAACGTACATTCATACATTCCTAATTAAATTACACAATGAATTGTACTCATTTATGCTGAATAAACTATGTAGTAGGAAATGGAAAACTATTTTTAGAAAACTGCACAAAAATAGTTGCTATAGAATTTTAATTATTTCCTATTCTCCCCCCCCCCCTCTCCTCCTCGTTCCTTCGTTCAATATTTCCTTGCTACTATATGAGAAAGAGAGGAAGATAAAATCAAAAGTTTTTCAAGCCGACTTACTTTACAAAATTATATTACATTTTTGTTATGAGCCACACTTTTCATTTTTTTCTTCTTTTGACAGCAAATTGAACTATATATACAATATGTAGACACTTGATTGCTTCAAATACAGAGCCACTAAGTTTTTTTTATATCATCTGTATGTATCCTTATTACAAATCTAATAATATACTCTACATATAAATATTATATATAAAAACTATATAGAACAATATTGAAAGAGTTCTTTTATTCGATTATTCAAATAATAATCTACACACCTATGTATACAGCACTCATATCTATTGAATATTTGTGTTATATTCATATAGAAGCATATATATTATGTACTTTTTATAGAGCCGATTACATTTAATTTACATAAGAATATCAAATAACTAGGAATCTAATTGTGCTCTATTGTAAAGAGATGCTTCATTTTTGGACTTTTTGAACTTCTATGTAAGTCTTTTGAATAGATGTATGACTACCTGTGGTTGAGGCTCAAAACATGCAAATCTAAATGTAGTAATAATATTGTAGTTGCAAAAACCATAAATAATAGATTCTTTTATTTGTAGGAAAAGGGCCGTTTAATCTATGGTAGCAGGCTCTATCACTCATTAGTAAAGTGATTTGAGGGATATCGGGCTCTGATAAAGTATAACGAATTTCTTCCTTTACAAAAAAAAAAAAAAAAAAAAAAAACTTGTAATAATTGTATTGGGAAAACTAAGATTCAGGACTATTTAAAATCATCTCAAGGAGTACTAAGATTTTATAGAGAAAAGTATATTGCTCAAATACCTATTAGAATGTATTTGGAACGTTATAAAATATTCAATATAAATTACTCACTCTAAATATATCCCAATAAAGTCTAATTTTTTAAAAATCACTAATTACATACACATTTTCATAACTACAAATAAACATAATTTTAACATACTAAATTATTCATAAATACCTTGTTGTAAATAAAATGTTTTAATTCAAGCTAAAACTTTTTTTTTTGCAATCTAAAATCATGAACACTTTATTTCTTTTCTGCTAGCATTTTGCTCTCTCTCTCTCTTTGTTTCTCTATGGCAAATTTTGGGATTTGGGAATATAGTCTAAATATCAACAACTACGATATGTTTTTTTTTGTTTATTTTTCAGCTTTCGATTTGTCTACTCTTGTCTCTTATATGTGCTCCAAGCATTTTTTTTTTTTTGTATTGACCTCAAATTCAATTCAATTCCATTAGACAATCCATATATCTTTACTTCTCAAGGAAGGGTAATAGTTTAACATGAATGTTATACTTCACTAGCTGCAAACTGATTTAAAAAAAAAAAAAAAATCTCTGTATTTTGAGAGGAAAGGATTATTACTTTGTTCTCAAAGTGATCCTGAAATATATATGACTAAAAAAAGTTGATGAAGGAGTCATCACATTGAACGTTACCCGCAAGAGTTTATAAAAAAAATAAGTACTGTAAGTCTTGTTCCTGATTCTAACAAAGAGTTTTTAGTATTTGTCTATTAGTTTTTTTGATGGTGATAATAAGTGACGTCATCTCATTATTACAGACTAATGCAGGATTGCTGATACAAGTAAAAGCCCTCTAGGTATAGAGGGGGCATAAGAAGAAATTCATAAATTTATTGACCTTTACATCATTCCATAGTTACGCAATGTTTCTCAAAAAGGGGAAGGCAATGGCCTCTCCGGTTTCAGATCCTCCACTTGATGAACATCTTTTGAGGACTCTGTAGCCATCTTTTTATTAACCTTTTTATTGGTAGTAGTAAAAAAATTTTATTTCACTTATCCATTCATAAATTATTGAATATTTATGATAGGGAATGTTATAATAAATATAAAAAAAAGAAAGACAAAACTAACCAATTGATGTTCATCTTGCATAATTTAATCAGATATCCCATCAGGACGAGTAGAAAAAAGATTTGAAAAAGTTTTTTTTTCTTTTTTTTTGCATAGGACTGACTCACTATTACTAACAAAAAAAAAAAAATTATATATGTATTTATTTAAAATAACAATTTGCAAATATATATATATATATATATATATATATATATATAAAATATGAATATTTGCATTCCAAAGTAAATTAAATCGTTTCTTCTTCTCTATTATCATCATCATTTATATATTTTTTTTTTTTTTCAAATTGGATTCTGTGGCATGATGCATATTATAACAAACTACTCAAAAAGTTCTTTTAGTATTTGTAAAGTAATTTGAGACGGAATTGTGAGGCAGAGTCACTTTTTTTTAGAGAGACAATCAAAGGGCATAATCGTAAATTTGATAAGATTCATTAAGGAGTTTTAGTATTTTAAATTTCATTGAATGCTTTGACCATTTATATTCATGATCAGGATGATGATGATGAACAATGAGTTAGTTCACCATTCATGAACTTTGAGGAGAATATATGATATGAAAAGAGCAATAAATAATTTATTTGATAATTTTTCATCATTTTTTTTTTATTTTTTTGATATTTTTTTTACATTATAGCAAATGGAGGTATCTACGTATGTAGCTTAGCTAATAACAGTTTAAGAGAAGAAAAAAGACATTTTACCCAGCATTTAAATATTTAGGTAGATAACTCTAGCCTCTATTGATGCTCAGCATCGTTTCTTATACAGGGTGAGTCATGGGAAACGGATGTTTTTAGAACGCCCCTTGCTCTTTAAGGATAAGTGATTAAAAAGTGAGGAAGGTAGTTTTTAAAACCGCCTAAGATGCCATTTAGTTTGTTGTTATTTGTTTATCTTTTACGTTAAGTTTTGTACTTGTTAATCATTACTTTTGAATTGCTTTTCTTTTCAGATTTACTTTAAATTTTGACTTTCTTTCCCTCATGATATCGTGGAATCTTGAACACCGTGTGTTTGTTTATGACACCTACGTGAAAAATGGTGAATCAGTGACAGAAACCCAACGTCGCTTTAAGCGAAGATTCAACATCGGTCGTCACGGTAATGTACCAAGCCGCAATTCCATTCTTAGATGGGTTAATGCACTAAGAACAACTGGTTCGTTATTGAAAACAAAACCACCCGGCCCTGCCAGAACCGCCAGAACACCAAGAAATGTGGATCGAGTGAGAGAAGCAATCACCCGAAGCCCTAGGCGCTCTGCTAGGCGACACTCTGCAGAACTGGGAATAAGTCAGAGCACTATGCAGCGAATCTTACATAAACACCTAGCCTTTCAACCATATAAAATTATGACTGTCCAACAATTGAAACCCCGTACACTTGGAGAATTGAAGACTGCAATACGTGAAAATATCCAGGAAATAGGTGAAGAAACTTTAGTGAAAGTGGAAACCAACTTTAGAACGCGACTTCAAATTTGTGCTCGTGAAAATGGCCAACATTTGTCTGACATAGTTTTTTGATCCTAAATATTCCATAATAGCATAGTTTAATGAATGCTTTTATGTATGATAATAAATTTTTTTTTTAAATATTTGCAGAGTTTTGTCTTCTTTAAAAACATCCGTTTCCCGTGACTCACCCTGTATAATTTTTGCCAGTAAAGGGGCTTTAAATTTTACAGAGCACTTTACTCTTTCATTTCTTTTTTACATATCTCATACTATGAAACAAACGGACCCTGGTTTTATTTGCAAATAGTCTATGTTAATACCTTCTATATAAGCCGATCAACTCATATTTGAATGTCTTAAATCTTCTTTGTTCCGGTTCTCTCTAAAGTTAAGAACCTTTGATTTAGAGGGTGTATTTAAGTAGAAGAATTGTTTGAGCTCTTTGTGTTTAAAATATGTGATTTTATTTGACAGTTGTGTACAAACTTACAAGGATATGGAGCCAACATGCTTACTTATGTATGTATATAGATAAGTTATTCATTTTAGGTTTGAAGGACAATCCGTACAAAGAAAAAAAAACCAAAAAAAACATAAAGAGATTTAATTCCCTCCATTGCACGTAAGATTCAATCTACAATTTATGAGTATGACATACGACATGACTGCTATTAGATAAGAGCGCATTTTGTATGAAGCCTCCCTACGTTGCCTTCACTTCCGTCTATCGATTAAAGCACGCATAATATTTTTATGATTTACATACTTAAAAAATAGGAATATGCGTAGGTAATATTTCATGGAGTTTCCTACTATAATGAATTTAGGTGTGAATGTCGTTTCAAATCACAGTTGATTGTACTGGCAATGCTGAGTTGTTTGATAAATATAACAAAAATAAATAAATCGTAACAGTTCAATAAAAATAAAGCATAACTAAAGGCTCAGGTTCCCCTCTACATATTTGCGATGCGTCATGATATTTTGAAGCTCTCCAAGGGATATAATTTGAAGGACACTCCATCTTTAGATCTTCAATTTCCGATTCTCCTTCCCTAAAAAATACAATAATTTATATAATCAATACTCAATTGTTTCTTGAAATAAACTATTCTCAATAGAAGGAAATTGAGGAAGCACGTCTCACAAGCACATTATCTCAATTGTATCTTTAAACCCTTTTCTCACAAAAATAAAGGGGTTTGGGGAAACGCTCAAATTTACCTATATGCAAATTAGTCAAATTCCTTTCTAACTATCGATTGACTATTTTATATATAAATAGCACATAACTATTCTCATCTTATTAAGCTATTTCGAGATCAACCAATAAATGCTCAAAACATTAATGAGGGGAAGATAAGTAAACAGCAACAGTGTTAGCTGTTAGCGTATTAATGACGTGGTCAGTGACTTATGTGTTTTCCAAATTTCTATTTTATAGCAACTTTTTTCCTTGAACAATTAACTTTTCTTCTCTCCTCAAGCAGTACTCCTATTACTTGAAGAGAAGGTTGTGTTGATCAAAGTATTTAGAGAAAGTTCTTGAATGAAATTAAAATGCATTTCCCTTGAATGGTATCAATAAAATTACACCACATCGCCTATTAAAGAGCTGTCAACGAGCCTTTAGAGCCGATTGCCATTTGTAAGTACAAATGTAAACATTAACATCAAAAACTTTAATATTATTATAAATTATTCTTTTATAAGCGTTTTTCACTTAGTAATAATAATAATTGTTGTACTATCTGCATATAATTAAACAAACAGTGTACAAAGGAAGAAGCATTTCATTCTTAAAAAGATGACTGAAAATTTAAATCAACAAGCATCAAATATTACATAGTAGATATGATAATCAGAGTAAAATTAATGGCTGCAGGGCTATGTTGTCACTATAGCAATACTTTTTGTTTTAAATTCAATGGTATACGAAAATCACTATGGCACACCAAACAATAATATACATAGTAGAGAAAAAGACGCAGTTTAATCAGTCACAGAATAACTGTCCGATTGAAAAAGTAGCCTAATGCCAAATATCTAACCTAATGACTAATAAAAATTAAACCCATCTTTTTACTTATATTTATCTGATATTGGATCAAAGATGTTTTGTACCTTGTGACCAGTGGCGGACATGATTAGTCTCAAAAGGTAGTAAGTATTACTTTGTGTATGTATTAATTTCTCAAACTGCCCTTAAATATGTGGACACAGTCGTGTTGGCCCGTATCCTATTTAGCAACTACAAACTTCTATACATACATATAAAAGTATTTTTTTTTATTTATATTCTACATATATGAGAACATTGTGACAATTATATTAATAAATACCATACAAAAAAAAAAGAGTTATTGCCCTTGTCATTCAACCCAAGCAAATGGGATCCATACAAATTAAGTATGAGGAATCACACAGTTAGGTAAGGACGCAAGTTACAAATATATATATATATATAAAGCCATTCAAGCAGGCATTGCATTTCAAAGGAAGTAAAAGGTCTTCTGTTGAAAGATAATCAAAAGATCTGCATTTTCCTTGATCATTATTGTTATTCCCTTTGGAATGAGTTATTTCAACGTAGATTCTAGAACCATTTGAATGTATGCAAATTAATTAAGAATTCACCTCGTGGAAATTATTTATTTTTAATGTGTTTACAAGGATACAGGCGCAGTATTTCGCCCCTTTCTTCCTTCCTTCCTTGCTTAGACAGAATTCTAATAGAGAAGTAACTTAAATGGAATGGTCATAAATTTGTTTTTTTTTTGTTTTTTTTGTTGTTTCATTTTCTCCGTTCCTAAATGGAGAAAAAATAATAATATTTAAGACTCTACATATGGAGACATGTGCTCCTATTATACATAATTCACTCTAACTATGCTGTTCCAAAAGTGGATTTTATTGGCATCATTTTTATTAAATAAAGTAATACGAAACAAAAGAACCAAGAGCTTTGCAAAACGATATGTTTTTTTTTTTTTGGTTTTTTTGTTTTGTTTTGTACATATTTTTCTAAGTACATTTCCCTTCTAAATATATATATATATATATATATATATTTATTTAAATATTTAAATGCTATAGAAATAAATGAGGTCATAAGAAACGATGCAAAGCCCATTTGTGACAGCATATTCGTCATATACCAAATATATGACTACAAAGAAGAAAAAAAAGGGTTTTTATAATATATAGAAAAGGAAAAAAAAACTACCAACATGAACGCTCTTATTTTCTCCCTGGGTTATTGTACAACTATTATCATATATACATATATATATAATTTGAAATACATAACTATTACTCATATTTAAAAAAAAAAACACACATCCTACAGACTCATCCATCATTGGGGGCAAAAAAAAAAGGTTGGTAGGTCTTTAAAGAAAAATCACATGGATCTCTCCTGATTCCAGATCTCTACTCTCCGACTTTCAATTTAAAAATAACTCGATACATTTTGATCAAAATAAGATTAAAATTACAACCTTTATACAGTAATTAATTATCAATTTGACAATATAATAATTGAAATTAATAACTATTTATGGAGTTATTATATAAATAGTCTTATTTTATTCAGTGTCGTTGTTCGTTGACAATATATATATAGAAAAACCTTTTGTAAGAACTATTGATGAAATTTAGCTCATTAAATTTGTCATATTCAACCCAGATAACTTTAAGTATGTACCAAATTGTTTGGTATTTTAAGGGAGTTTAAATAAAATGACATAATTTCTACATCAATATTTGATTGTATGTTTAGAGAGTTTTTTATGTTCATAGATATACAAATACTTGAGCTGTTTGAATAGGCCTTATTAATAATATTTATATCTAATCAGCGATATATTTATAGAAAAAAAAAAATACTAGAGAGAGAGAGAGATCAGACCTTGAATAGTTACAAACATTTATCTATTCTAAGATCATAAATAAGTTGCAAAAATAGATAATTATCAAATGCTTCATAATATGATTTACGTGTGTGACTTCCTTGGGTACTTGAAAGTAAGTTCTACCCACCCACCCACCTTGCATTAAGTTTTTAAGGATTGTATCAAGAATAATATTGTTGGAGTATCTTTTTGAGTAAACTTCATATAGAAATCGAATGAAAATCATCTCACAAAAATAATCATTATCATTGAATAACAAGTCCAAATTAATATTGAAGTACATATATTTTTGCAAGACTTCAAAAATAACATTTTAGTTATTATGAAAAAAAATTATCATAAGTTATCTTTTAAATGGAATATGCTAGGAAAAAAATCAAATAGCCGGCTTTTATTAAATGTTTACGGCATGCTTCAAACTGTTATTTCTCTGTACCTCCAATAGTCGACAAAGGGAGCTATAGAACAATTTACCAAAAGCAATTGTACTAAAAGAACATATAGCCAAATGGCACATTAAAAACAACCATCCAGGGATGTTTGTTTTGTAAAAAGTATGCATCAGCACACTTTGGGTTTGAACATAAATGCAAAGTATCTTAGAGATTGAAATTGTAAGAACATTGCCATGTATGTATCATCTTACAAGCCCAGTCATTTGTCTTCATTACAAAATGAATCAACAATGAGCCTCAATCAATAATTTCAACTCGTTGTAAATTAAATAAGGCATTTGATCTTTCAAAATTGGAGCATCGTGAATGGAGATCATGTATATACAATATTAGTGCTCTGTAATGCTCTGTAATGAATCATCATCTAGTTTATTTATTATTTTGCGTTCGGCAAATTCTTCGCAAAAAGATCATTCCTTTCAAAATAAAAATCTTTAGAAAAATGAGTTGAAAATATTCACAACATTTGAAATGAGTGTTTGTAGGTGACGTCATCATTGTAGAAGTCGGCCATACAAAGAAAAGTAGAAACAAATAAATTGTAGAACAATCTTTAAGATGGTGGAAAATAGGTGGATTTCCAAGCCTTGCGTTTGAATGTCACCATGGGACAGATAAATGAAAGGACTTGACCCCCTATCAAAAATTTATTTTAAGTCTTTTTTTTTTTCATTTTTAAAGCGTTTAAATGAAGTTTCCGTTGAGTTTTTTTAAGAACAATTGTGTCAATTTAATTTAATCCCTATATCAACTATTTGCCTCTACAATGACGTTACTTTACTTTAAAAAAGTAGACACTCTGGATGTTTAGTACATTGCAACAAAGATTGAATCATGAAGATGCATTGTAATGGAATTATATATGTTACATATAACCTTGATACAATTATTTATATTACATATATGACTGCAGCAGTGTTATATGCCTATATGTACATATAGCAATAATAATAATAATAATAATCAACTATACCTTGAAAATAAAGGTGACTTGGACCATAAATTGAAGGAGAAAGAAGTATGTTTACACACATATGTATATGTTTTTTACAAATTAAGAGCAAAGAGCTCTTAATTTAGTGCAAAGTAAGTACTTTCTTAGTCTATTTTATTAGATATTTATGTAACAGCTATAGAATCAATAGTCCGCAATGGTCTTCCTATGTAATCAGAATGAATATAAACTTAACTACTGAGAGCACGGGGGGTGGAATAGCTATATGTATACATAAGTAGGTCAGGTTAAGTTTTTACACTGAATATTTTTTAAAAGTAAGCAACAGTTTCTGAACAGTGATTTAATTTAAACTCTCCTCTTTGACTCATTATATATAAATAAATAAATAAATTAGCTCTCTTATAATAACATGAATTATAATATATGAATTTAAATATATTTTCATAGTTTTTTTTTTGACATAATAATTTATCTTTTGAAAGACAAATAACCTTTTTGTTGAGTAAAATTATATTAATATGTATTCTGAATTTTGAGATATTGAATGCTAATAGTTCTGACCAAATGACCTCAATTTGTCATTTGAGTAAAGAAATACATGTGTACACATAGTTTCCCAATATATTTATGTACATATATTTTTATAGATTATACGCAATGCTACAAATATATGTATATATATATATTTTAATGTTTACTAGACCGTACGATTATTTATACATTTAACGTGTTCATAGATGCTCATTCATCTCTCATTGAAGTTATCCTTTCTCAGAAAAAAACAATACAATGTGTTATCGATACTTTCATTGCCCTCTGAGTACATTTTCAAATTACAAATCGCATTCAAATTAATACATGATTTATGAAGTTTTAATATTTATTATTCATCAATTCCCACGGGAGCATAAATTGAGAGAAATTCATTAGAGCACAAATCTTTGGAAATGTGTTGTTCCTTGAGGATTAATATTGATAATTCTGCATATCATGTTTTATTTATTTATTTTTTTTTTTGCTTTTGGCCCAATTTTAAAGCCTACATCTTTCTTTTTTTTTTGAGCATTTTGGAATGCTCTTAAAAACTATTCTAAAGATAATTTATTAATTACACATATTAAAATTTGGTTTGAAAGTTTACAATCATGTATTTTCAGCTGTTTTGTACATTTTTAAGGGTTCTCCAATAGCTATCAAAATTTGATCGAGTAAATAAGTGTGATCAGACGTTTTTTTGTTTTTTTTTGCATATATTTTAATTAAAAATTCATGAAATATTCGGGTTTTTTCAATATTATATATATAAAAACAAGGCAATGATTATAGGATATTAGATTCTGGAGTTATATATATATATATATGTACAATATTCAGGGGTGTAGGCAGAGAGGGGATGAGCAGAGATGTGTAAGTATGCTTCCTTCTTCTATACCTTTTCAAGTTCAATATGGGAATAAGCAAATTCAACATTTTTGATTATTTATTCCCATATTGAAGTTGCTCATTCCCATATGGAACTTGAAAAGATATCGAAGTTTAACTGAAGAGTATAACTCAAAATCATTCCCTTCCCCTCCAGTACTCATAAATAAACGAGTAAAAAAAATAGAATACAAGTACATTTGTACATATAAATTTAGCTATATTATTCATATATTTCATAAATACTTAACTAAATCTTAAATCCATTTAAATTGAAACTTTATAACATACTTTGATACTTATGATTTTTGATTTTTTTTTAGCAGACCTGTCGTGGAGAGTGCTTCAAGTCCATGTCAGTTTTGTTTTTTTCCTACAAAAGCTAAAAAATAATTTAATTGTATACCAAAAGAGTAATGAAATGTAGTGTTCTAAGTCTTGATTTTTTGTTTCGTAATGGTGTATATGAGTTCCTGTAAAGTTACCATCCAATATAAAAAAATTAAAGTCTCAAATTATGTTCATACACTTTTAGTATTGATTCATGAGAATATATTAAAGTTCACATTTGAGGTTGGGAGTTTTAGGTTTCAAAGCCTCTTCAAAAGAGGGGGAAAAATGTATTGATATTAAATTTATTAATTTCAAAATATTCAATTTCCCTGAAATTGATCGGCCCACTTTTTTTTGAAAAACCGAAATATGACATCATCCTGAATGTGTGAAAGTAAAAATATTTTTAATCAATGGCGCTAAGTTTATCCAGCTTTAACTTTCCTTCCAAATGGATACATCATGGCTTATTTATTTATAAATGACGTAAGAGGTGAAAAGTGTTTGGAACTTTTCTATAAAATTATTAGTTTGTCAATTAGTTACATGTTGAATTTAATACAATTAGCTGAAGCTAAAATTTATTTTCTGTAGCAAAAAACTAAAGTTTATGTCATCATCTAATACATCTTGGATAATAATTACTATTCATTTATTACTTGGTTATACTTTTATTCAATTTTAATTCAAACAAAATCAAGAAATACAAAATATTTTGACATAGATGCTATTATTGTGACTTTGACAAAGTTTCATTATCCATTAAAAACATTATAATTGGATTGTTACAGTTATATACATCGGAGAAATATATATTTATATTTGAATATTTGATATAAGGATGACTTTTTAGGATATATTTATTTCTAAAGATCAAAGAGTCAGTATTTGATAAAAGTATTTAATTTTAAATTCTCACAAAAAAAGCAAAAAAAAAAAACATTCAGGATATGAGTAAAATAAATTTATTCAAATCAAAATTAATGATGCTCCATCTAAAATTATATATTGCTTTAATGAACTAATGATGTTGTGATGAAAAATAAATTGAATAATATGCTCAAAACATTTTAAAAAAAAACATTACGTTGAGGCCTTCCAAACTGCATTTTTTTTTTGTTTTTACAGTATGTATACATAAACAAATAAACTTTTTTACAAGAAATTTAAATAATTTTACAATATAATTTAATTGTGACCATGTGCTCGTGTTGTATAATGATAATATTTTTTGACAAATTTATTGCACTTTTTTGTAAGTACTTTTAATATGTGTACATAACATGCACTAGTAAATAGGTAGAATGTGTTTTAATATTGAAATATTCAGGCCGTTCAGGCATATTGTTAGGGGGAGGGAAAGCCTTTAAATGAATTCTTAAGACTAAATGAAAACTTTTTTTATTTTTTATTTTTTTTGCTCCTTTTGATTAATTAAAAAATAAACTCAAACATTGACAAAGGGTAAACAAAAGCTGTATGATTTTATAATTATTTATTTCTTTGAAAAATTGAGATACTTTTTTCAAGGTTCTCATTGTTTTTTAGGGTGTTAGAAATTTAGATATTTGGTTGAATATATTCATTCATTAGGGATATTTAAGCACCTTAAGTTTGTTTCAAAGATTTTGGGTAATTTGAAGCTACATTTTGTGAGATGGGGCTGATAAATTCAAAATAGTAAAAGGGGTTTGAACCAAAAAAATACTAAATCATTGTAAAGTGCGTCAAAAAATATTGAATTTTTTTAGAGTTTAATTTTGAAGAAGAAGTCATTGGTCAATTGCATATGTAGTGTCAATTTTTTTTATTTTTTTTTCCGAGTACTATGCGTATTTTAACTCCTTGCGTAAAATATACAACTCCTTGTCTGTCTCTTGGGAAAACCTTTGTACAAAAAAGAAACACTCAAGAGTCAAGAGTTCCTGATTTTAATATACGTTGAGTAACTCCCAATACTTGAGCTGTCTAATTCGTGCAATTTTCTTTAATAAGAGGTTAATTTGTCATCATCTTCTGAACTGCTTTATTCTAGCTATATGTATAAGGCGTAGACTTTGAGCAAGTATCCAAATTTGGTAGGAATTAGAATTAAATTTATTCAGTCTCTTCCCTAGGACCCACCCATCTATAGGAATGTAAATAATATGCAAAATGCCGCGTGCGAGATTTTGTGGAGTTGGCACTTTTAAAAGTACTTTTTTTTTTCCAATGCTGGTATCATTTTTCCTTTATTACTACTGAGGGGAGAACATCTATCTGATAGTAAAGATCTCACATGAAGGAATACATGCACTAAGGTTAATAAAGCAAAGTAAATGTAAACAAAAAAGGGCTCAAGTCCTCGTATAATTATTAGTCAAAAGTATATAATTTCCTGACATTAATTTGAGTTAATTTTCTGCCTCTCATCTATGGTATACATACATAATGTTATTATTTATTATTGATGTCTTCATTTGTATATACATATAATGGAGAATAGCAGCTTATAGATCAGTAAAACGTCATGACAGCTGCAGCTGCTTCCCTCTCAACATTCATCAAATTATCCGAGTGGCCAGGTTTTGTTGATTTTCTCTTTCTTTTTATTTTACAAACCCCATTTGCATATTATTTACATTCCCACCCATCTATGTCACTTAATTGTTGTTGTTGCTTTATAGTTGAATACAAATCATAAAATATTAACCTGTGAACGCTTTCATTTATTTTGTCTATATAGACTAAGAGTTCAAATCTGTTTTTAAAAAGACACATTTACCTTCATTTGTTTGTTCTTTTTTTAACAATGCAGTTGGTTTTTTTTTTTTTTTTACAAACAGTGATAACAGATGTAATAAAATACCATGCACGTATAAAAGAAACTCGTTAAAACATTGAAGATGTTATTAAAACAAATGTACACATGGATTAGTTTCTTAAGATTGGTATAATTATATTTTGGGTTTTTTAAAAGTTACACACCTTGTATTCTCATTATTTTGAGATCAAACACTTTATATAGGAGACAAATTAATTTTCAAAATATATTATATAGTGAATTTTTCATTCTAAGTTCCTTCATTTCTTCATCTCTGTTTCTAAGTGATATTAATTTGTTTTACCTTCTTTAACAACGCACATTTAAAAAAAATAGAACTTGAACAAAAACATTTACGCACTTTAAACTGATTCTATATTCTTTATTACAAATATAAGTTACCTATACTTGAATACTCAATTAAGGACAAATCGTGTCCCAGTATTTATGAAATGTTATTAAAGATCCTATTTAATTAATTAGGTTCAATATATGATGTAAGTTTATTTTTCTTCAAATAATATATGTTTTTTGAAAAGCCATGGTATAATGATTTGACCTTTAACCCTGATTTTGACCCTTTAAAAATATCTTACCTCAAAATTCTGATGTATTAAAAATAAATAAAATAAAATTATTATTATTATATTTGTGTCTGATTGTACTAAATTCTTTTAAAGAGGGGTGTGTAATGGAATGACCAAAAAAGTCTTGCTCCGAAATTGCATTTATTTGAAGACAAAAACAAATTTTAATTTGATGGTTTTTTGTAGGTGCAGCATTGGCTGGTGGATACCTGTCCTAAATGTAATTTAATAAATATTTCTACTCTCCCTGCAAAAAAAAAATATTTCTCATAGTCTTCTGCTCTCAGGTTCAGAATCGTATTTATATTTATGAATCACAAATATTACATATATGGTATAAATATGTATATGTTATATTCTCATATATAACGTAGATCCCATTTTCCTCATGATCTATGTAATAGGAACCTTTTAATAATATGTTTATAGGTAACTAAATAAATTGAAGAAGACAAACTGACCATAAAATAATTTTCATTCAGAGTCGGTACCTTTTATTCAATTATTTCGAAATTATTGAGTGGTAAACTCTTAAAATTTTGGAATTTGGAAGGGTCCTAATAAAATAAATCAAATGGATTTAAAAATATATATACTTTGCATGGTTAGTATTTTAGTATAGACCATAGGAATTGACCTCATATATGGTTATGAGACATAATAATACTACTAATAATAGCTTTTAAGGATATAAAGGGTCCTGCACCGTTTTGAATGTAGAGTGATTCATGATCATTCATACAGAAAAGTGGGAGCTGGAAATGTAGGGTACTAACTGTAGTTCGGCAATAACTCTTCACCATTCTGTTAAGTACATGTGGATACGAAAAAAAAAAATTGAAAGAGGAAAAGGAAGACATAAAAGCACATTTATTTATATGAATATAAAGGTCGAGTTGAATCGAACGCACCCCATTGGTCAAAGTTTCGATACACTATACCATGCCAGCCCTAATACCTTGTTAGAAACTAAGTAGTAACTATTTTCGAATTTTTGTAAATTCTAAAAAAGTGGGGCCCATGATGTCTACTATGTTGTATGGCCCCTTCGTTAGACAAATATACATAGTTCCCAAAGGGAATGGTACTTTAGTTGAATGCAAGAAGAAAAGAGAGCCAATTGTATGATACTCTTGACTTAAACCCCTTTCTAACATCAGCTGTCAGATGTATGCTTTTGAGGTGATAAATTCTATTACCACTAAAATAGCATTATGCATATCATAAATACGCAACAAATGTAGGTGAACATTTTTATATTCATATTTTAGAGTGAGATATTTTTTTTCCTCAACAATCTAATAAACAATATTTTAAAACCAAACAAGGTGTACTACCAAAATTTTTTGTCCTTTTCTCATCATAAAAATGTGGTGATTTCTCTCTACAAAAGTCCATCCCTAAATATTTCCCACTTGAAAGAAGAAAACATTTAGTGAAGACTCCTCATGAATAAGGATCTTGCTTATAAAAGTCTCTGTTTAGTTTATGTACTTTGTGAACTTCACAACTTATTTATATAAATGTGTGTGTGTAACTTTACCTCATTGGCTATACTTAAATGAAGTAAATAGGAATTTAAACTTTATTAAAACCCGTTAAAGAACTTTAAAAATACTTCTTTTTTAAAAAAAAAAAAATTCTTGTCTTTCTAATTTTCTCTTTGCCTTTATTTTAAGAGAAACATCTCAAGTTCTTTAATGAAAAGTTTCAAGAAATACTAAGAGTTCTCTTCATGTATGTAGGATATTTAGCTAGTATAAAAAACATGAGCATGTTTGCTATTTGGAAAAGCATATTCAAAATTATCATGCATCAATAGTTGGTGATTGGTATGGGTAAAAGCATTCGTTTTTCCTGCAATCAAAAACCGTTACCTGTGCTTCCGTTTAAAGTTCCAATATGAACGCAAAGTACTTTAAGATAGCATCAAATGTAATTAAAAAAATTAATATATCAATACCCTGTGAGAGGAATATTTTTCTAAATATATTTGTTTGCTTCATTAGCAAAAAAAAAGTCCCTTTTAATAGTAATCAATTCTCTATGCATATATGTAATTAATTGTAATTCTTCGCATAAAGTTATTTATGAATAAGTTCAACTTTATATTAATTAGTTTATTATTCTAATACATTTAATGAAATTTCTAATTCGTGAACATGTTACCGAATGAAATCAAATTTTTGAAAAATTTATTTGTTAATTTAGTTCTTGAATGAGGAGTTATTATAATTAACTTTCAATGTCTTCTACGTTTTGAGAAGGACATGAGATATTTGAAAGATGTACATAAATATTTTCCTTTATGTACACATTTAAAAAGATTCTAACTTTTGTAAGGAACAATTCATTTGATAGCATCAAACACTACCGGATCTACATATACATATATTGCGAGAGAAGTTAAACATTTGAGAGTACACGAGTCAAAGTTCGTGAAGTTTTTGAAATGAATTGTAATTCATTTATTAGTTTTTTACATTTATGAAGTTAACAAATAACACATTGCAATGGTGTGTTTTCCAATTTTTGTTTTTTTGGTATTATCACAATTACCGATTTTGTTGAGTGAATTGACACTATTATAATCAACTATGATTGCATATATTATTATATAACTTACCGGATATCGGAGTAAAATGATCAATATATACATAGAATCTTCCTTTGATATGACTCTAGTGTGGTCGTCTAATGCTTTTGATTTATAGGCTACCAAAAAAAAAAAAGAAGCTTCTTAACACTCATGAAATTTTATATAGAGGAACTCATTTCCTTCATCGTATTTTTAAAGTTATTTTTTTGCATTTTTTTCTGACTGGGAGTTGACTTTTAACATTATTATGATAAATTGTCTTAGATGGAAAGTTTAAAATCTCTAAGAAAGCCGTTGGAGATCTTACAGACATAACATATCTCACAAGATTCCCACTTAAATTCTGAAAGTTTTTTCATTAGCTTCTTTTCGTAAGAACCTGCTCATTTTGAATTGCAAAATCGTCATCAATTGTATGTTCAAGGTTTAATCCCCATGTCTTCTGATTGTTGAGCTTGCAAAATAGTTTCCTTATTTCTTATTGAGCAGCCTTGGATAGAAGTTCTGCTAAACATTAAACTCAAAATTTTCCTTTCTATTAATTATATGTCTTATAATAAGCTATATAAGTCTATATAGAATGAAAATTAATCATTTGAAAATACATCTAAGAGGCCTACATCATTGAAATATCGGCTTAATCTGAAAAAACATTATAATATCATTACAAAACTTACAATAAAACCTAAGACACTGTAATATCCTGAGTTTATTATACATAAGATTTAGACTTAAACTAATAGTTAATTAAAATCGATATTTTTGGTTAATGAAGCAAAAAAAGTTATAAAAAATATTTTTCGTTTCAAAGTACACTTATATAATAATTTTTTGTCTCAATTATACTTGATACTATCTTAAAGTACATCCGGTTCATTACGAAACTTTGATCAGATGGTGGGTAAAGGTTTTTGGTAACACAGAACAAAATTTTTAGGATATTTTCACCAATACCAATCCACAACGTGTGCTGCATGATAATTTGTGATTTGGTTAACTTTTTACTATTATATAGTTTAAAAAAAAAATACACAAACTTTTTTTTAATGTTTGATGCTCACTGCTTATTTTTTCCTCAATTCGATTATTGGATTTTTCATGCCTTTGTATATGTACATATTTTTAAATGTACATAATATATATTTATTTATAGGGAAAATTGTTGTATGTTTGTAAAACATCTTTATAAATGAAAAACAATATTTAAATTAGTTGCTCTTGTGTGTGTGTTTTTTTTTTCTTCTTCCTTGTTAATTTAATCACTTAAGTGCATATTCAAAAGTTATTGGGCCAAGAGCACCCAGTTTTAATACATACATACAATGATTATTCATTTGTAAATCGAAACACTATTTTTACAAATTACCTTGTACCATACATTTAAAAAGTAATAACCATTTCATAGCCCGTCGGTCACTTCCAAATTAGACCTATAGACTCCAAAACAACTGATCAAATTGAGGCTATTTTTGGCTATTAATCTCATTTGAACATTGTTAAGGAGGACATGGGCTATTTTTTCTTCTTCTCCCAGGTGTTTGTAAATTCTGTTGATTTTTTACCTTTATGTTTATGACTCTTGGCACTTCTGTAAAAACACATTTCATACAAAATATTGGCTATAATGCTCTAATATAAAATTTTCAAGTGTTGAAAAGAATAAAAAATTTGACTTTTAGTAAAAGTTTTTTTTTTTTCAACCCATAGAAATTTTAGTTGTAGAGAAGGTTGAATAACATGTTGAAAGTAACTTATAAACGGTTGATTTTAGCAGTCTTCAAAATATTTAGAAATTTTTGTTCTTTTTTTATATACAAAAAGTGAGATTTTTTTTTACAAAATATCATGAAAATTTGTAATAACCGGAAAACATTCATGGAATGATTTCTACCATAAAACTGTGGGTACTTCATTACTCCTATGTTAGATCAAAATTAAATAAGGTTTTATATAATTGACGTGATGTAGGATACAATTAAATGGAAAATTAATGGGCGGATCAGTACATTATTATGCATTAGGATCCTTTGCAAAAGTCTGTTTCATTATTTTATTTTATTTTCTAATATTGGCTCACTTATAGTACTCCAACAAAGAGAAAGTGAAATCCACAGTCCTTTTGTTAAAGCATGATGAATGACTGTTAATTAATGATACTCAAACGAGCTTCTTATTTCATTAAAATCAAGAGTATAGGGTGAGTGTGATCTTTGACAACCAAATTTACTTTCTTTTTAAACTTAAATATCTAAAGAACTAAAAAGACCGATTTTAATGAAATTAACATCATTTGTAAGCTGGACAAATATAATTTACTTTGTATTCAGCGTTGATCTTTTTGTCAACCCTGGCAATAAAATGGGGGGTTCTGAAGCAATCCTTACGCATTTTCTGGACTGACCTTGATCCAATCCTTTAGTAGTCTTCTCCAGACTCCTTCAACTCTTTCCTGACCTTCCAGACAAAGCTCCACTTCCAACTTCAGGAAGTCAGCAATTTCTTGGTTGTCTCTTCCGTCGCGAATCGAAACAAGAACACTTTTTCTTTTCCAATCTTTTGGCACTTTTTAAAATCTTCGATTTCAACCAAACTTTTTTTTAAGATGAAGCCAAAAACATTCAGCTGTTGAGAAAATTAAAAATTTAATGCCTTACTTCAATAACTGTGCATCAGCGCGCGCCTGAAGTTTGTTGTCAAAGATCCCACTCACCCTGTAATTTTATTAATAAATTGTTAAAAAATATTTTCTTAATGAGGAAAGTTAACATGAAAAAATTGAACTTACAAGTGCAAATTATGTAGCAGTAAATTCCTTTATTTAATAGAAATACAAAACATAGTTTGCAAAAAAAAAATGCCCATCATTTAATAAATTTGCATATGCTAATTTTTTTTTCTTCTTAATATACTAATTGTTTATTGTGATAATATGATTCATTTGATTGGTTATTGACCAACAAATATGTAGTTTGCAATCTGTGTATGTACTAATCAATGAAGTTTGACTAAATATATTTTCAAGAGCCATTGGATAGTACACAATTACTCATAGATGATCCAAACTACTGACAAGGATTAATGAAATTAATTCCGCTCTTCACAAAAAAAAAAAAAAAATCCTTCAACAAGATTTTCAAGGATGATTCCATCATCTTCTTCTTCTTCAACAACTTATGCAAATGAATGCAAAAATGAATACGAGTTATTAACACTTATTTATCCATGCATGTTCTAGGTAATTCATGAACATATACATATGTAGTATTTACCTGTGATCTAATGCTTTAAGTCATTACATAGATGTTACGAGTTTTTAAAAATGAACTTTTTTAAATCAAATTTGTAAAAAAAAACACACCTTATTCCAGTTACTCAATCTATTATCAAACACAACTACTTTTAACTATTCCTTTTCAAGTTCAATATGGGAATAAGCAAGCTCAATATGGGAATAAGCAAGTTCAATATGGGAATAAGCAAGTTCAATATGGAAATAAATAATAAAAAACATTGTGTTTACATTACCAGTGTTCCCAATGTCAAACACTGTGTAACTGAGTTCTAACCCCCTAATAAGGGACAAAAGTAAACATATCAATAGCTAACAAAAAAAATAATATAAATTTTCATGAACGTGAAATCCCAAAAATATTTCCTTACCCTTCTTCCAAAAAGATGAAGAACAATGGCCTAAGTAGTAAATGGTAGTCAGTAAATGACGTCATTACCCAAATACATATTTAGTCTATTTTTTTTTTAATGCGGCTATTTGCGCTACTTCATTATTAAGAATAATTTTTCAAAAAGTAAATATTCATAACTAATACGAGACAAAAGTATATCTAATTCAAGGGTCAATCTGGTTCTTTTTATAATAACATATCATATAAATGAATTTAAGGTATCTAAAAATAGGATTTTTTATACATCGTGACGATGTATCTATTTACTTAAATCAAAGGTCTAACTTCCTTCAAATGCATTCATGTTATTATTTTTCATACTGTTTTATATAATTAATGGCTTTGGTCTTTTGAGCGGCTTCAAAACATTCTTTATCTCCCTATGAAAAAAATAAAAAAATAAAAAAATGATGGATCTGTTTCTTACTCAAGTATTCCGAAATAGCAGCTTATTCGAAAATACGGAATTGAGTAAGTTGATATTTCCTATTGTTTCAAAACGATAAGACGAAGAAGACGTACATATTTGTAGTATGACAGAATTTTTAAAATTTTATTCAAATGAGCATTTATACAAAACAAAAAGAAAAGAAGTAAAACATCACAGATGGATGGAAATCTGTAAAAATAAAAAGTAAAAAATATTAGTTTTTTTGCTAAAATAGTATATAAACAAAACTGAGTCAGAGAAAATATATTTGATTCAAGTCAACCTGATCCATATGTCTCACGCTTTCTTATCAAACACTTTTTTTCTAGACTTCATTGTGTTGTCAAAAGATTATCAAAAATGAAAATAAATATATTCAAAAAAAGTTCCGCCATTACCCTCTCAATCACGATTGAAAAAAAAGAAAATAATAAATAAAGACATGCACTATTTTAAATCAATCTGAATAAATTTTAATTAATGGCAGCAATGTAAAGTTGAGTCTCAGTGCAAGACGAGTTGAGAGTCCTTGTTTCATTTACCATAAATGGGGCTCAATGTCAAGATCTATGGACATGAAATATTAAAAAGAAGTCACCTCTCATGAATTTATAGATATTATGTACTATGTGAAAGTTTGGGAGAGTCGGCCCCCTTCTCCATTAGATAGATATAGAATAGCCAGACCTCCACATTTGCACGACTATTATTTTTCGTTTTTGTTGGTTGACGCTGTCTGTTTATGTTTAATATCATTTTTTTTGTGTAGTTTGCGGACTCCCACTCACCCCTACAGAACTCTCAGGCCCCTCAATGCAGGTGCTTCCTCCAATTTGAAAACTGCTGGTCTAGGAAATATTTCCCTATTTTATTACGTAATATAAGATTGCCTTATGATCAATAACCAACTATCCCAAAAAGAAAAACACAAGAGAGACGAGATCCTAAACCTAATCAAAAAATTACTAATTCCTCAATATAGCAACTGTTTGGTTGTATCCTCATTTGTATTTTTAAATTTGCTCAAGGGCTTGCAATTACAATTTAGTTTAGAAAATATTATTTTGCGGAAACTCAGGATCAAGGAAAGCATTTGATCTCCCATATTGTTTCCCCATTCACAAACTTTTTATTTGACTTTTCCGCAATTTTTCCTCCTTAAAATCAAAATTTCAGTTTGTTTTTAATTGATTCGAGTCACTAGTACATATTAGAGAGAGGCAGGGGATTTCACTTCCGGCTAAAAAAGTTATATTTCTCTCTCTCTCTCTCTCTCTCTCAAAAAGAAAAAAAAATGAAACCAGATGTGCTACATAATGGAAATATATGTATATCCATATAATTTATGCTCATATTTTACAGACTGCTTTCCTTAACTTTATTTCAAAAAGCAAGGTTATTTAATTTGAAGGGTAAAGACATTATTTTAGGTGGGGAGCATTTGGTAGACTAAATGGTCGAACATACAGTTAGAAGAGAGTGGGTTTTATTAACAGAGGTCATTCTGCTACGTCTCATTTTTATATTAATTTCATTTGAAAAAAAAAAGAGAAGAAATTAATTGCACAAAACACCCTGATTGAAGAGTTTCCCTTCTCTCACAATATAATTTGCAGAGTCAATTCAAGTGTGGTGGATTCATGTTCACGTTCAACATTTATCTACCCATGTACATATTGGATCAGGGGTATCAAACATACAGCCCGCAAGGAGATTCAATCAGGCCCGCAGGATAATTTGAAAGTGGAAAACATACATAAAAAACATGGATTAAGTTTATTAATTAAATGTAATTCATGAATTATCCGCTAGGGTCGCATGTTAGTCCTTTCTTTATAAGTCTTATGTTGTAATCTCATGTAAAGTTCATTATTATAATTTTCGATTTTCTAGTTACTTAACGTTTGTGCAATTTTGATAAATATTTTGTAAAAGTGTTGTTCAATAACTTTTTTTGTTAAATTTAGCAATGTCCTTGTTCTTCTTAAATCAAAACAAAGGGAAGACATGATGATATTTTGATTGTTTAGTGCTAAATATGCTATAATTTTAATAGTCCGGCCCACGACGTCTACTTAGGGGTTGTATGTGGCCCGCAGCGTGAAATGTGTTTGACACCCCTGTATTAGATACATAAATCACCGCAATTCATTTGATATTATTAGTAGTGAAACTTTAACCCATAATTATGAACAACTTACCTTAATCCAAACCCTCAAGGTTAGTCTATCACGCCTTATGCTGCTACTACATATGAACATCTGACTTACTCAAGTCAGTACTAATCAATGTGTTTTAAATCTATGGTTTTATGTAGATGATTTATATAACATAAGGTATATATATATATATGTATATGGTATAATTATCTGGAATGATCAGTAAGTAAAAGGAATCAAATAATATTTTGAATCTTCCGCAAAATTTAATTGGCATTCAAAAAAATAAATATATGGGGTCTTTCATGGAATGATGGATGGTGATAATAGAATTATCAAAAATAGAATAATGCCAGGAAATGGCATTATTTTTTATTTTTTTATTTTTGCATTTAAAATGTTTTATTGTATATCCTTTTATGGGGCCCTTTTGAAGAATGGCGCATTCCTTCCCTAATTGAGGCAGAGTTTAATTGATGCAGCTGCATATTTGGGGATTGGATTTCATTTGGATGTATCAGTGGTTCTACATATCGGGATAGGTAAACAAGCAGTTTAAATAATCCATAAAAAAATGGAACTGAGAGTATCATTGAAGTTTTTAATCGAGACCTTCAAAACAAACTTATTATTTTTAGTATCAAGTTATTTGGAAATTGAATACTTTTGAGTGAGTTCTTGACCAGGTGCTGTTATTACATTTAACTCTTTGTTTTAATTCTAACACTCAGTTAAGAAGATCACTTAATTGCCAAAAATATATATATATATATATTTCATTCTCTTCAATTTAAAAGAATTTTTACCCTAATATCAAATAAATTCTTATGTATATTTTTTTCTCAATATATATTTTTCTACATACATGCTTTTTACAAGAAATATTTTATTACATGTATATAAAACTATCATAGTTAGACAATAAAACATTTAGCAGCATTCAACTATGTCTGGGGTTATAATGACTCCACTTGGATAGCATTGTTAAATGTATTCCATATGCGTAGTACTAGGACAAGCTATGATATTTTTTTTTTAATGGGTCTGAATTATATTCTTTAAATAATTAATTAATTATTTTCCATTTCTAAAAATAAATTATTCAAACTATTCCTTTGGAGGTATTATTCCATTTACAAGGGCTCAAAAATGCTGGCTGACTATCTTCGAATGGAAAATGTGACTTTTTGGGGTAAATTACGTAAAAAAAAACCACTTTTGTAGTAATCTGGGATTTTTTTCTACAGCTTGATGGATCATAGGGTCAAGTTTTCTATTCATGCGTTTACATTGATAACCAAGGCCCTTGAAAGAACTTACAGGGAGCCAATGATCCCGGTAGCGGCGCTTCAACAGCTGTGTACGCTCTGTGTCCATTTTTCTGTGGGATATTGAAAAAGAATTTGGAAGGTTAATAGTAACTCTTCGATGGTGATATCTAGTCATTACATAATTACTTAATAATTAGAAAATTAATTTGTAAAGATAGCCGTAATTTAAAGGAATTAGTGAGGGTTAGAAATAAAAAGTCAAGACAGTTCAATTAAATATAAAGTCAATGTCGTTTGTTTGTTTTTTGAGCATGAAAATCGACTCATCATTTGAATCGAGTTTATAATTTTTCAAGTCGACACACCACTACTCTGTGTATTATCTATCGAGGGCTTCACCTTTATGATCTTTAAATATATGCATGAGTCATTTTCAAAGTTAGTGAGCTACCCATTAGAATTGTTCTCAATATAGCCTTTCAGGCCAGTCCGAAATCTAAGGATTCAAATTTTCTTGTGTCTTGGTTAGTGAACTATCAATTAAACTTTTTCAAACTCATCTTAAAAATGTTGTAAACTATATTCCTCTTGTATACAAAAATAACTATGAAGTGGTGGGGTAGAGTGTCGGACTCAACAAAGTTGCGTTCCTTTTAATTTGCTCCATGTTTACAAATAATGATTTACCATGTTGATTATTTTTCCCTGAGTTTAAATTAAGGCTATTTATAGCCTCACATAAAAAAAATGATTTGAATCATAAAATAAATTTAAATATATCGTAAAAATGATGACACGGAAATGTGTATGAAAATTTGATATTAACTTCAAGGCACATTTATTTCATAAAGGTAGTTTGTTTTGTTTTGTTTTTTTGCTGACAATGATGGATTAAATATTATTTTTGTCAACTTTTTTGTCCAACGCATTGTTATATTTTACAGATATTCTTAATACTTCCAACAAATGAACAGAATAGACAAACAAATAGGGGGGAAAATGTAGGTAAGTGGAAATTCATAAAATAATTTTATAGTTATATTTGTGAATTTTCGAGGTAAAAATAACACTTTTACTTTTTACAAATCAAAGTACATAGTTTATAGAACTTGTTTCAGAGAAAAAATGTTTTTTTTCCTAATCCAAATTTGACTATATCTACACACAGCACTTAATAGTTGGATAAACGTTTGTAGGTATGTATACCTACAACTAATTCAAAGATTTCCTAGCGTTTGTACTATTGAGAACAAATTCAAAAATGTGCAATCATTTGCATATTAATCATGCACATAAAAGATGTTGAAGAGGGCCCTCAAAGCATATTCTAATTTTGATTTTTTTAAATATATGTGTGTATAATATAAAATTATGTATTATAAAGAATCACTTTTGAAGACATACACTCTTGTAAGAAGAAAAAAAAAAAAAGATTCAATTAAAGTAAATTTTGCTTTTTTTGAAAGAAAAAATAAAATAATAATAATAATGAAACAACTTTCCTTTATGAATATAAATACATTCATAAAATGTGAATATTAATGATATAATAATATTTTTTTTGTTTTGTTGAATAGTCAGCTTCAAAAAGACTAATTCCCTACATTTTTCAATTACATATGTAGATCCAGAACCATTGAATCTGGTTGTCTTAAAAATGTAAAATGTACATACATAAAATTATATGATGATAAAGAATGTGATTATGGCTTAATATCCCTATAAACATATACTCAGTATTAGCTATTATCCTTTTGTCTCTGCTATGGTTAAAACCACTTATGTAGTATATATGATGTATATATATATATATATATTTATGTATGTATGCAGTCGATTCCCTCTCTAAAGATATAATTTTTGGTACAACCCATGTTAGAAACTTGTCTTGTAAGAACCAATTTTATTCGAATTTTTATTTTGTCAAATGAGTGAGGCCTACTTCTAGGAGAAGTAGGTTTTTTAAATAAAAAATACTTGTTGAATCAAAATGAAAAATAAATCCAGAGTAGATAGATGGATACACTCACTGGTTGATGTCATTATCTTTACCCTAATTGTAGGCTATTTGTCTTACTTTTTCACTTTCTTCCTTAAAAGATATTGTAAAAAGTATCTTTAGCAAAAACTATCTTAGGTCGAACTTTTTTTTTCCTCTCTCTCTCTCTCTAGAACCATTGTATTATTACTCAGCTTGCCTTATTCTTCAGCTCCCTCTGCAAGCAAATTTAATATGTATTTAAATAATGAAAACATTATAAAGGGACTTCAAATATTGCTTTATATATATGTATATATATTTTAAAGACTAATAACCTCGTAAGAAAAAGAATTCACTGTACCTAGAAAGAAAGCTCCAATAAGAAAACAAAAAATAAATCTGAAATGTTTATATACTGTCTTATCAATCCATTAAGTATATTAGGGTATATTTTAGTACTTTATATCCGAAGGCTTCATCAGTAGTTTGGGATGTGTCTTTCATACAATTCCCTGTAATGTAAAGACTGACAGAAATGATTTGATCTAGTTATATTTTTTATATATTTTCATTTGGGGAAAACCAAAGTAAATAGTACGTGAAACAAAAAGTACAGAACTTTTATTTTTCTGAAGGCAATAAACATATTATGTTTGTATACTCTGACATATCAAAATAGTTCAATCAAACCATTCTTGTCCCCTTGGATTTAATTCAAAGGACAAATTTGCTACGTGTTATAAAATATTGAAGCCTTAAAGTATGTACACTTCTCATTCCTTCCAATATAAATATGGATAATAAAAGTTCCTTCTTAAAATTGGATTCGATTGTAGATTTGAGTTCCAAGCTTAGAGATGAATCGAACTTTGTGTTAGACTAATGCTTTTTGTAAATTTTTCCTAAGGTTAAAAGATGACATAAATAAAATAAATATTTAATTCATTTTTGTCAGCATGGATAGAATTAATTCCTTTTAGACTTGAGCAATATTCCAAGGATTTGCAGACTCAATTTACTTTAAATCAATCATTGGGAGAATGTTTAATTTGAATAAACTTATTACATACTATTGATATGTTTTCAAATAAAAGGCATCGATCTGCAAAAAAGGAGTACTAGGAGCACCCTGCTCCTAGTCATAATAATTAATTTATCTTTGATTGAATTGCTTCATTTCCACCCGTCAATCAACTTCAATTTCTCCTCCTCATAAGGCTTGAAATAATGGTTTTAATTACCTACATATATCAATTATTGTTATTCTTCAATTCTTTCATTAATTTTTTATTAACTTTGAGTCCAGAGAAAAAATTCCATTGGTGGTTGCTTCTTTCTAAGGTCATCACGTAATGATTTTTCACATTACAGACATGCATTCCCAGTATCGTAGGTGTCAGTTTAATGGTCTTTCATGCTTAACCTTGGGGTTTGATGTATCCATACTCTGTTTTAATGATGGAGATGAAATGATATACATATGTACAAGGCTATTATTTGATCAAATATAATTATACCTTTGCTTATGGGTTGGTAGGTAATTTAGGTGCAAGGTTTGAGCAATTAGGATTCCAGAGGAAATGTAATTACTATTAATGGAAAGGTGATTCCATTATTATTATTATTTGGACTTAATCATCATCATGGAAAAAAAAAGAAGAAGAAGGAAGCTAATTACAGTTTTTGCATGGAAATTATTGTATGAAAAACAAAAAAACAAAATGGATATCACGAAATCCAGGAATTAAATGACTACTTTTTTTTTTTGCAAATTCAACTCAACAGCTTGCATCATAATGACAATGATGGTGATGATATCCCATTCTGGTGGTCATATAGGAGTACATAGATTCTTCTAAAGATTTTATCATTAATCTATGTACATAGATTGGTTGATACTTCTCCATGGATGTAATGAATCGGTAGTGAAATTGTAAAATACAAGTTTGTCACAACATGACCTGCATCAAACAAATGGCCCGACATGATGAAAAAAATCAAATTATAGATTTTTACTTTATAATAAATACCCATATAGGGCCCAGTATCTCTCATTGACACATTACTTCAGTCAATTATGGCCTCTATATTGAAATGTCTCGGATGTTGAGTAGGAAAGTTTAGTCTTTGGTTTGAGCTATGTAATATTTTTTGTCTCTCATATGACCTTTTAAATATGTTGAATCATTTTCTATCTTTCAGGATGACTGGACACTTTTTCAACCTTCAAGTACTATTTGAAGGCCCTCATAAGGATTATTATTATAATAATTTATCAATAAAGTTAAAGGATATTTGGCTGAAGAGTACAAATGGAGTCCAGGCTCATTCTTGTGGAAAAATTATTCTTGTTTGTGTTGACGGCAGATCCAGCAAGATTTTGGCTAATTTCATAAGCCTAAAATACGTCAGTACGAATAAAATAAAGTTAAAAGATTGTAGTGGGTTCACAAAGCAATTGTATTATCTCAAAATGAGTATATGTAATATGTACCCGTTTTTCAAAATGTATCTTGTGAACATCAATGATAGCTGTTTAATCGGGCATTTTGGTTTTTTTTTGTCACTCTACGTTTGCATTCAACAGCCGGGTTAAATTAATTGCTCTTATCCCAGATTTGAAAACTAAATACATTCTGCCCAGGATATTCAAAAAAACATTTTCTATTTCCCTTGACTATCATTGTCAGCTACAAACATTCAAAATGAACAAAAGATGACTTCGTTCCAAGATGAATACACATTTTTGACCGGTTCACATAGGTATGTTCCTTCTGCGGAATAATTAAACTGCATTTAAAATCTTTTCTGGAAGTTAAAAACAATACAAAAAAGTATGAGTTAGTAAGACTAAATATCAATTAACAAATGCTGTTATTGTTTTTGTTTTAGAGAAGAAGAAGAAAATAGAAAAGTTAATGACTTCCTTCTTTTTTGATACAAAACAAAAAACAAAGAGAAGAATGCAACTTTTTGGGCGTTGGATAGTAACGGAAATGATCTCCTATTGTGGTATCCATAGGTATTTAAAAAATAAATTAATTTTTGTTAAACAAAATGAATTGTTTATAAATAAATACTCTATTGGAAAGGAGACTCATAAATATCTTAGAGTGTTTATTGGTCATTATGCATTTTAATTTGACAAAAACCTGGCTAATGAATATACATACATATAGAATTACCACCTCATGAAATTGATTTCTTTTTCTAGATTGCTTCAATACGTTGTACAAATATTATGCAGAGTCATAAGTAGTCCTTTATTGAAATTTGTACTACACACACAATAGCAATAATATTGTGTGTGATTATATCAAATTACGAATATATATTACTTAATATATTTTTGCTAATGGTAAAATTTTCACATACGCATACTGATTTGCAATAACAAAGCAAAAAAATATGCAAACTATTGCCTGGTATTTGTATTTACATATACTTGTAAGTATGATCGTATTTATAGGCCTCATTAATAATCAAAATAATAATAATCCATTAATACATCCATTACATAGTTGAATTTTAATGAGCCAAATATATTTTACAATTAGAATATTTTTGAATCCCTATATTCAATAGATGAAACAAATTTGGAACTCTAAATATCCATAGAATTTCTTTATACTAAAAATGAATCTAATCCTCATTAATAATTAATTAATTTTTACCTAGTAGTCCGTATTCTCTAGAGGAGAATCATTATGGGATAATGATGTGAAATTGGTAGGTCAAAAGAGATTTTGAGACAGGTGTTTATATGAAAATTTTGGTCTCAACTGAGTCTCAAACCTTCTGGTATCAAATTCAAGATCAAAACAACTGAATATCAAATTCCTTTTTCTAAAAGTCATGAACAATTATGTAATTTATTCATAAGATCTCGAGGTCTGGCACTGACTGTACGATTTGGTTCCTTACACAATTACATAGATTACAAAAATAAATTCGGAATGTGGGAATCTCAAAATATAATTTGATGCCAAGTAATTTAGAATAGAAAATAGTTGTTATGCATAAGGATTTTAATAACTTGAATTGTGATATATATAATAAAAAGAACAGGGGCCCATATTTAATATTCCAATATTCAATATTCATTATTATCTCACTTATTATTCATATTTAGAATGGTTATAAACAGTAATGACGTCATTGGCTAAAAAAGCCATGACGTATTTGGAAGGATGATGAAGGTGTCGGCTATGATTAATATATCTACAAACGTAATTAACATAAAATATTTGTAACTATGCATGGTTATGATATATTACTCTATTTTACGTATAGACAAAGTTTCACTCGGGAAAAAAAATCCTTTATTTTTGTAAGCATAGAGTTTTATTTTGATACTTGAGCAAAATAAAGTCTCAAACTTTCATATACATATTTGGAGACAGTTTCACTTAGAAAAAAAGTTTGATTATTTTTTCTATTCTTATAGAGTTTTGACTTTGTTTCAATTGTAAATTGTGATCCCTCAAGATTTTGTAAAAAAAAAAACAACTAAATAATTCTTCATTATAAGGACTGAAAGGTTGTATTCAACACTTTAAAAAAAAATTATAGCAAAAAGGCATTTATTCTCACACTTTTTCCCAAGGACTCTAAAGTATATGGATTTTTACATACTTATCAAAAAGCTGCCAAAAGTAAGTAATAGAAATCAACAACTTATTTTGCCTTCTCAACACATATTTGTGTTAAATTTTTATTCACATTCGCGAGTAGTACAAGTACAGTAATAACTTGAATTACGAGAGTCTCATTTCTCTTAGATAAAGTCCTGTTACTTGAAATAAATAATAATAATTTTAAAAGAATCCCTCTGCTCCGTACAAACTATTCAAAGACATCAACAACTAATTTTGTTAACTTTTCATTCTCAAATTTTGGCTCATAAGTAGGTATATTTACTTCAAGGTAAGAGCAACATGTCTCATCTCAAGAAGTATGAAGCCTCTATAACTATCCTATAGGTAACTGTATGTGTATAAAATTCCTTGATGATTGACTAAAGTATGTGCACAAGTCAAGATTCCGTGGCACTCCTTGTCCAATAAAACACTCTCCTACCCAAGCTCCTTGCTATCTAAGGTATTAAATATTTAGCATTATTAATACTATTCATTTTAGTATCCGTATTCTACTCTCATAGCAAAAAAAATAAAAGTATAAAGTTATTTACAGTATAAATATTGACAACTTTTTAAATAGTTAAGGATTTGTACTTATTATGTAAGTTGAAAAAAACATTGCATTCATTCCTGGTGGTCTTTAATTAGTTGATAGTATATGTATACACATGTATGTAGCTATTTTTCAAGCTACAAGGACATTATGTTGTACGTGCACAAATATGAAACACTAATCCTACTGTTAAAGCAACTGTTTATATCATACCATAATCCATTTATTTACTAAAAGAACATTGAGAAATCTAATCGTGTCTCATTTTACCCATTTATATCATTGTTCAAGGAAGCAAAACTACTTTTGAGGCTACATATATTATTTATATAAATGGGTTCAAATGATTCTAAGGGAACTTTTAATAGAGTGAAGTAATGAAAAAAAAAAAAAAAAAACATAAAAAGAAGCTTGAGTTAAAGCCACACTCTTAATAATATATTCCTATAAAATATAATTTTAATTGCATAGCGTTAAATTGCTTTGTTAGCATTGGTTTTATTTTGTGGGTTGTTTATTTTGAAGATGTTGCACCTTCATTTTGTCAAATCAAACTTTGAATTCAACCCCGAGCTTCAATAGCATTTTTAGTCATGCCCGACTTCAAATACGGAATGAAACAATTGTTTACTTATTTATGGATTGTGAGTATTTATTTCATTTAAAGCAGTTGAGCAATGATATCCAAAGGTGTATGCGTTTGCCTCCAAGATATATTAGTCTTTTTTGTTCTATCTATCATTACTTCCATTTGAGAACAATGCTTTGGAATTATCCTTAAAGAGAGGGACAATTAAGGCAATTTAAAGTGCATCATTCTTTGGCCTTTGAGTATTATATACTCTTATTGTTGTTATCTTTACAGTTCTATAAAATATCTCTCAAAGAAGATTCAGGCCTTAATATTTTGACGCATATTTGAAGAATGTGCGTGCAACTTTTGAAGTGCTTGGGTTTTAGAGTATGTAGTCAAAGTTCATCATTCAAATAACACATTTTCTCAAGAAAAGAACACGTTTTAATGTTGTATAATTTCTTTTTTTGCGCTATGTCATTTTTTCTCAATAAACAGCACAAAATGCTCTATGATGACGTGTCCTTGTCGTTTGTTTTTTTATACCTATGACTGAATTCCTTTAATCCCATTGATTCCGGGTTGATGTCCTTACAGACTACTAATGGAATAGTTACATCTATGTAATCTTTACTTAAGATAAGAAGATAAAAATACCTTCTTGAAAAACAGTCATTCCTATTAAATTTTGTATTTTGTGTCAAAATTCAAAGGATGTGACTTAAACATTATTTTAACTCATTCTCTAATGGCAAAAATATATTCATCTACTTAATAGATATGTTCATTACGAGATTTAAAAAATGATAGCTTCAAATTTTATGAAATAATTGGATACATTATGTAACTTGCTAACTGACACGATTTTTAACGCTTGCCGGGAAGGGCTCTTTTTTTCATCTCTAAGACTATAATCGATGATCTTCAATATATCCTAATTACCTTCCTCAAAATTTAATTTGCTCCATTTAAAACTACAAGTGAAGAACTGTGTATGAACCACAAAAATGTCGCAATTATAATTCTCAAATATTTATATTATGTAACTCACTTTACAAATTGCATAATTTTACTTTATAATGCATTTTAATTATACCCTCAAGTAAAATAAGTAATCAGAGAATGAAAGACTCAAACAACTGAAAGAGCGGGTATCCTTTATCTAAAATAAGTAATAAAAAAATTACTTTGATTCCTAAACGTTTGGGTAGTGTACCTAGAAATGCATTTTTGGCATGCATAAAGGGTGATATATTGACATCATTATGTGTGCATGTTCCTCGTGCATTTAAAGGAGTATGATGAGCCAAGCAGGAACTTTATGTAAGTAATAACAATAAAAAAAGTATAATTCATTCGTGGCATGAGTAATTTATTTATTGTATTCAAATGCAACAAAAGAAAATGTATATTGTAAATGTTTTTTCTCTGTTTGTTATTTTGTTCATGTAGTGACGCTGAGATAAATAATGATTCATACAAAATTTTGAGGGATATAACTCTCAATCAGGGTTGAATTGATGCCACAGTAAAAAAAAAAAAGGGTTATGTAGAATTGCATATTTAAAAATAAGAATGAGAAGTTGGTAGAAGTGTGGATACTTTGAGTACATCATCACAGCCTCTCCCTGCCTTCTTAAGAATTTATAATGAGTCTCCAAGAGTGCTAAAATAATGCATACATAATATAACATTTTATTAAGTCTAAAAAGGGTCAAGAACTGTGTCTACATAGTTGAGAACCCCCCCTGAATTTGAGATATCCCAAATGTTGATGTTTATTTGAAACCATTTTTACGTCCAGAGTTTTAGGATTTCCCTGGAGTAATTTTGGGTTGTAGTTTTTGTTAGTAATGAAGAATTGCGCAAATAACTTACAGGTATCGACATTCCTTTGAGTATAAAGGTCCTTGAAAAGCAAGCAAAGCTATCCATCTCGTCCCAATCCAATTTTGACACTGGTGAGTCAAAATAGCCAGTTTTTAAAACTAAATTTAAAAAGTCTGCATTCCATTCCTTCACTACAATATTTTATGTAATTTTGCTGTGGGTTGAGAGCCTCAGCTCAGAAATTTCAATAATTTCATATTCAGTCATACAAAAATCTCATTTACATCCCTCAAGGTTCTCGACTAGAGTGCTTTCTGGAACTCATGACTGTTTGTCAAATATGACCTGTGGGATCTGGAATTCTCCTCCTAGCCTGAGTACTCATAAGATATTATACAGCGATCATAGTTAGATGAATACACAGGGGTGTCAGGTAGGAATGTATATATAATATGAAAGTTACTCAGATTTCCTCATCGAGAGTAATTTTAATGTATTTTTTTTTATCTGTGTCCTTTCTTCTTTTGAATCAATCCAAGTACTATGTACTCCTGCTGGTATGTAATCGTTAGGAATGTAAATAATATGCAAATCGGGCTTGTGATAAAAAAGTGGAGTTGGCTCTTCAAACAGGTCCTTTTGTTTTCCAAAGCTGTTATCATTTTTCCTCCATTACTGAGGGGAGAACAATATCTACCTGATAGTAAAGATGTTGCATGAAGGGATACATGCATTAAGGTTAATAAAGAAAATTAAATGTAAACAAAAAGGGCTCAAGTCCTCGGTTAATTATTATTAGTTTAAAATATATAGTTTCCTGACATTAATTTGAAAATTAATTTTCTTACTCTCATCTATGTAATTATTTATTGTTGTATATATAATGGAGAATAGCAGCTTGTAGCTCAGTCAAACGTCATGACAGCTCAAGCACCTTCCCTCTCAACATTCATCAAATTGTCAGAGTTACAACCAGGTTGATGATTTTCTCTTTCTTTTTTTATTACAAGCCCGATTTGCATATTATTTACATTCCTAGTAATCGTATTCTAGGGTAACCTTCTTTCTTCTTTTATACTCATTTCATTTCTTTCCCTTTATCATAAAAATAGTTTTAATTGGATAGCAACAAAATCACAACGAGATTTTTAGACAGGAGGGAGAAGGATGAACTTTTCTTCCACACACCCTCATTGTCACATGCCTGTAAGTACATAAGTTGTATCAGGACATCCCTAATGTACAATAATATATATGTACGTATTTAAAATATATATATTTTGACAACCTCTTAGACATTAAAATAAAACATGAGTCATGATGCTCGAATAAAACCATTTAATTTCTCCTCTAATAAATATCGTGTACAATGCACACTTTCTATGTAATTAAATCCATTAAATTCTTCATTTCCAAAACTTTTATAATCGAGTCAAACAGCATTTGAGCTGAAACTTTTTTTTTTTTTTTTTTCCTATAAAACTTCATAATAAATAAATAAATAATTCTACATAGCATTCTACAAAATTCTAGGTGAGTATACTATTTCAAACTTGATAATGGGAGAACAACCCCATACATACATACAATTTACAAACTCAAGAATGATGTTATCTAATGAATAATAATAATAATAATAACAATAATAAAACTTTGAAAACTTTATGAGAACAAATGTATAACGACAAGTTTATTATACATTATATTTATCTCATAAATATCATGGGAGAGAGAGAGAGAGAGAGAGAGAGAGAGAGAGAGAGTCAAATAGTTGTATATGTATAAAATATGTACATACTTATCTACGAGGCAAATGCACTATGATAGTTAAAATTATGTATAGATGAATAAATACATACAATCAGAGCTGTCATTCAGTGTGCATTGATTTGTATATTAAAATAATTTCATTACCCAAAAAAAAAAAAAAAAAAAAATTCGCTCTAGAAAATTTGGCCTCTTTTGAGCTCATACCCATTAAGCTATTAGTATAATATTTGTAGGAATGTAAATAAAATGCAATTTGGGCTTGTAATAAAAAAAGAAAGAGACAATCATCAACCTGGCAACCCTGACAATTTAATGAATGTCGAGGGGGGAAGCAGCTTGAGTAGCTGCCATGACGTTTTACTGAGCTACAAGCTACTATTTTCCTTTATATATGTATACAAATGAAAACATCAAACCACAAACATTAGAATACGTTACTCCAGATTCATTATTATATTCACAAATATCATTAACTCCATTCACCTCAATGAATGATGTCCATTTTTTAATTTTTCCTTTGTTCCTCTCCATGATATAATCTTTGCAGACTGTTCTTTTCTTGTAAAACATTATGTTGAGGTAAAGTTGATGTTACCTTCTTAAGGGAAAAAAAATGATAACAGCTTCGGAAAACAAAAAGACCTGTTTGAAGAGCCAACTCCACTTTTTTATCACACGCCCGAATTGCATATGATTTACATTCCTAAATATTTGTAGTATTGTCGTTCAAACTCATATTGAATGTTCATTTGAGTCACTTTTGATTTTAAAAAGTCACAGTTAGCCAGTGAAAAAAAGATATTAATTATGGGTAATTATAAAATAACAATTAAATAACAACAGACAACGGCAAAATTACTCTTAAAAAATACAAATATTTTAAAATGATCAAAAACCTACATTTACAAATTAAAACCATGATCCTATGAATCAATTTTCTTTCAAATACTTGAATACCTACATATATTGTATGTAGCTTTTATTTATACAAAAAGAAAAACTTACTTGGACTTATTTAATTATTCTCTTTAATGGTTCGCATCTTATAAATGGTGTACGGGCATTAATTTGCTAATTAGTTGGAAATGGTACAAAATGTTTGTTAGTTCAGTGGTTGCCAAAAAAGTTATATATATATAATATATTATTTCAACATAGACAATTTATAGTGAGTGATAAATAGTCACATTTTAAAATGGTCCGTTGGTTCTGTGGCTACTTTTCATTCTGAAAGAATTTTTCAGCCACTTCAGAGCGTTCAAGTATTAATTTATTTATAATAATGATCACTTTTTTTATATGAAGATACAAACATCTTTTTAATTGATCTATAACATGTTTTTTTTTTTTTGTCGATCCCCCGTTGTTGTAAATACCCCGAAAAAGAGGAGATAAAAGTTAACCATTGACTAAAGTTTCTTTACATTTCTGTAGAATTATTATTATTTGTACTATTATAATTTTAAAGAGTAAAATAGGGTGCCATTGAATAGGTAACTGATGGTGTCTGATATATTGATGAAAAAAGATTTGATAGCCTTGATAGTATTCTTAAAAGGAATAGTTTAAAAAAACATCAATGTACATTTCAAAGTTGATTCATTTTTATAATGTTTGTTCTTTAATATTATAAACAATATGTTTATCTATTTTGAATGGATGTAAAAAAAAAATGAATGTTTGTTTGTTCTTTATAGACACTCAAAATGTTCGGTTGCATTAGAATGGGCCGTAAAATTTACAAATTTGTCTTGGAAAGATTAAATTTGCCTATCCATGAAGACATACAATGCCCAAAAGTATATGTAGCTGGAAGGTTATTTAAGTTTCTTTGATAATAAAAAAATAAGCATGTATCTATCTATAAAACATTTCTCTGGAAAAATTATCCTTGTGGCATTTTTTTAAAAGATGTAGATATATTTATCACCTATACCTCTTCAACTAAACTAGATATACATATATTCTAAACATGAAAATGATTCAATGTAAAATTATGAGCTTTTGGTATAAAAGCATACACCGACATAAGTTATAAAAAAAGACAGTTGATGAGTATCAATAAAAAAAGCCAATTTCTTTATTTCTCTCTATTTTTATATATTAAATTGAGATTTAATTTGGAAACTTTCAAACTTTTATATGTATTTTCATCTAAAAAAAATTGATATTTTAAGTATCGAGGTACAGAACCAGAGATGGAGAAAAATCACAAATTTGCAATTCCAAGTAGAGAGTAAAATATTTTAATATCAAATCTCTTGTGGAGTTTTGAGTATTTGCTGATCAATTGATAAATAGGAGTTCAAGTCCCAACACTACAACTAAAAGGCTTTACTTTTTTTTTTACTTTTATAATAAATAATAAGTGTAGGGAGGGTGTAAGGAGTTATGCCCTTCGATGATAGTGGTCATTCATGCAAAAAACTTAAACTACGTTCAAGAGGCAGCACTGTCGAGTCCTCATGTTTCTCTCGAGATCATTTCAAGTCTAGTATACGTAGGTTGCTATATATATTTCTGGCCTAGGCTTCACTAAGTGTTGTCAGGTGCAATCTGACATTTCCATTCGTAACTTTGACGTTTTTGTAGCATAGTCATACTCAGAATGTTTTGACGTACGTACGACCATCATTTGTGTTGTTTACAGTGAGTTGAAAAAATTAATTTGGCAAAAAAATGGAATTAACTCGTGAACATTTTCGTGTGATCATTTTTCACAGCTTTCGACGTGGATTATTACGACAAGAGTCCATTGATGAACTTAAATCTTTGTATGGTGATGAAGCAACATCCTATAGCACTCTGAAAAGCTGATTTAATGAATTCAATCGTTTCCGACGTACACTCAAAGACGAACTCCGTGATGACCGTCCAAAAACGGTAGTTGTGCCTGAGAACATTGATGCCGTGCGTGAAGGGATAATGCAAGATCGTCATGTAACATACCGTGAGATAGAGGCATCCTTGGACATTTCTTCCACCAGCATACGTCGAATTGATGGGTCATCCACCGTACAGCCCTAACTTGGCACCCAATGACTTCTTTATATTCCCGCACATCAAGAAAAAAAAATGGGTGGTCAACGATTTTCGTCCCCAGAAGATGCTGTTGAAGCATTTAAAAGCCATGTTGGGGAGGAGTCTGAATCGGAGTGGAAAAAGAGCTTGGACAATTGGTTTGAGCACATGCAAAAGGATATAAATCATGCTGGAGAATACTTTGAAAAACAATAAAACCATTTTTGATGATAAATATTCGCATTTTCATTATTAGGCCAGAAATGTATATATAGCAGCCTACCTATGTGTGTATATAATTTGAAATGTATACCCTGAAAACACATCAAGTTTCTATCGAATTTCATTTAATTGGAACTTGTCTACAGTTCAACATACTCTCACGGCCAGGGAATGGTTAAAAATGTATAATATATTCACTCTTTAACTCTACGAAATAGCCCCAAGAAGTAAATTTTTCCCTTATGAAAAGTATTTTATATATCTTCCGAAAAAAAATTAAATTACTATGTAAAAATTTGTTAAAAATGATTTCAAGTCTAATGAAGAGATTCTCTCTTGTAATTACTTTGTAGAACGAATAAAACAAGTGCAATTATTATTATAAAAACAACAGTAGCTTTGTTTAATAAATGCTCTGGTGGCATCATAAAACAAAAAGTATTTATTTTATAATACCAACCCAAAAAGAAGAAAAACCTTTTAAAACCATATGGAAGGCCATTTATAAAGGAACATTAACTACCTTTTTTTCCTTCTTTAAAATTCTTAAAATAACATTAGAATTTAATAGTTGAGGCCTTTTTTTAATGGATTGGAGAACATATCCAACTCATTTCTTACTTTCCTTAAAATATTGTATCTAATACTCAATTAGCCTAAGGTTATGAGCAATAAAGAGAAGAAGAAAAAAAAAATGGGGGAACGGAAAAGAAAACTTAATTAATGATCATTAGGAATTATTTAAAAGAATATAAAAAAATGAGAGGGTTTCTTTGTGTTTTGCGGTCCTTACTCTTCACCTTGTGGAAATATATGATTGGCTACATATTACGTATGTAAATAAATGAGGGTTGAAGCTTCCTAAAAGCACACAAAATCTATTAATTAGAAGTGAATGTGTCATAATTGTTTCTTTGTACCGTACAAATCGAATGACTTCCAAATGTGCCCTATAAATGTTTAAAATGTTTGGTCTTCCAAACAGTTATAAAATATTTTATACGAGAGGTGGAATCTTACTTTAGAATCTAAGACTCGGGAGTTGACTTGGTCTTAAAAGCTAACGTTCTTCAATTTAACTGATTTGAGGGCATTTTTTAACAAATTTTCTCGGGATATTTTCTCTGGATACAAAGTACCTTTTATAGAGACAAAATTTGATTACAAATAGATTATTTTTACTCAACCATGGCTGCTGCTATGGCAGATAATAATTAATCCATATATAGGAATGTAAATAATATGCAAATGGGTTGTATAAAATAAAAAGAAAGAGAAAATCATCAACCTGGTAACTCTGACAATTTGATGAATGTTGAGAGGGAAGCAGCTTGAGCTGTCATGACGTTTTGCTAAGCTAAAAGCTGCTATTCCCCATTATATACATATATGTACAAATGAAGACATCAATAATAAATAATAACATTATGTATGTATACCATAGATGAGAGGCAGAAAATTAACTGAAATTAATGTCAGGAAATTATATATTTTTAACTAATAATTAATTATACGAGGACTTGAGACCTTTTTTGTTTACATTTTATTTGCTTTATTAACCTCAATGCATGTATTATTCTTCCATGCAAGATCTTTACTATCAGGTAGATGTTCTCCCCTCAGTAGTAATAAAGGAAAAATGATAACAGCTTTGGCAAACAAAAAATACTATTCGAAGAGCCAATTTCACAAAATCTCACACGCGGCATTTTGCATATTATTTACATTCCTATCCATACAGTATTCACTCTTTTCCGTACCTATTTTTTTTTTGTACCAAAGTGGCCCATGAACATCTAAGGAGCCCTGAATTATGTTCGGATTATTTTGGAGAGAAAAAGAGGAAGTATTCATATTTCATATTTATTAGTATATGGGTACCCTCAACTCCATGCCTGTCCAATTTAATAAAATACTTTAAAACTTGGGTGTGTTTTTTAGGCCAGTCGTCAAGAATTAGATATGCATAATTAAACACTTGATTTGAAATTAGATCGGAATAAATCTGAGGACTCAATAAAAATATTTTAGGAGTTGAACTTGACTTAAAATTGTGAGTAAAGGAATCAAGACTCGAACCCAAAGGATTTTACCTCACCTTATACTACCAATATTGAAACTTTCTCCCACCTCTGGTTCTTAACAATAACACTATTACATTTAAGAACCACATTGCATTTCATAACATTTCCTTCAAAAAGAGAAGGAAAAAGCCCCAAAATGAAATTGTTGCTAGCCAATGACGTAATTCTCATCAACTACTGGACACTTCTCTTTTTTTGATAGTAGAGATATTCACAGATTAATAATAAATAATTTGAGTTGAACAAATCAAATTTCAGAACGCTAATAGCTATGTCAACAGCTGATAAAAAAACCAACATAGGATACGTTGATGTTTTAGGATATACCATTGATCAACAGAACCTTTTCAAAGTAAGTAAAATTAATGCGGAGAAAAATGTAATTAGAATGATAAATTGTTTTAAGAAAATTCAAAACTGTTTAAAGTATTACTAGAGCAGAGATATTTTTTATTCCTATTTGTTATTTATGAACCATTCAATTTTTTAAAAGCTCTACTCGGCTTAAATTAAGACATTAAAATGTTTTTTTTGTTTGTTTTGTTTTAATATCATTAAGCCAAGAGCGAGTGATTTAGTGGGCAAATATGTATGTAGACTAAAAATAATTACTTACATTTCTTTGTAATAAAATACAAAAAATATATTACATATTAGAAAATATTCTCAATTAGTGATACATCAAGTTGACGTTGAAATTTCTATGAATGAATGTAACATAATCTCGTGTTATCAAGGACCTAGATAAATTATACATACATTATAAATTATAACAAGAGAGTTGCAAGTCCAGAATGACTGATTTATATTTTCTATGTTTATTTCACCCTTCATATGGCAAATGTCCAAATTATATTTTTGCATGGATTGTTTTAATAGAATCAAACGTTTTAAAAGGTCATCTAGAACTTTTAACTTCTTGAATTTAATAGTGTGCTGCTATAAAGAGGATCGATACTTGGAGGAATGCAGAGAGGTGATGTGGTTCTTGATGTCTAGGTCTTGATATACATTTTTAAAAGGGCTTCTTGCACTTGTCTCAGTTTTGTACTAATTTCCGGTGATTATAATTATCAAAGCAGCAAGATTTAGAAAATGACTTAGATGTTTTGCTTTTGTACTCGTTTGTATGTAGACGAATATTTTCACTTTCCAAAAGGTCTCGTCCTGATCTCTGGCTCCACACTTTTTGATTTGTTTTGATCTTGGCAAAGGTATTCCACAGCACAACATTCATTGTCAAATGACTTTACTCAATTAAAAATGAAGTAATGAGCATGTTTAGAACATGAACAAATATATAAGCGCTGATTAAAAGAGCTGATTGATATATTCAGCAAGTGTATGTAGACATGATCTCATTTGTTAATCAAACAAAAGGATGATTATGAATTGTACTATTGGATCCGCATTTTATGACAATTCTAATGTTATTTTTTTTTTTTTTGCAATTACTTATATTGTATGTATGTACATATATGTCTTTATTTTATATGAGTACATGGCTTCAAATTATTTTTACTGCTTCATCATAGCCTAAGAAACTCATAAACTCTCTTTCTCTCTCGTAGAATATTTATATATAGTACTTAAATAGAATATTCACATTAAATATATATATATATATATATATATAGGGGTCATAAAATGGAGTCTACTACTGCCAAATAATATTTTGGTTCGTTTTATATGATATGAAACATCAGAGAAGTACAATATATATATATATATATATATTTATGTGTACAATATCAACTGAAAATAATTTACTATGATACGTTATATCATTGTAAATCAGGTCACACATATGTATGTACATACAATAGGGAAATCTATGAATTTATATACATAGAAAGATTTACAACTGCAAGTTTCCTTTCTCTTGAACGCAAAATGGTGGAACTTTCAACTTCCAGCTCCAAGTAATTAATGACAACATTTGCAAAATTTATTTTTGGTGCTATCTCTTTAATAAATAATTAAATATGTTGTAGGTATTTTAGTATATCATTAAAATAAAACAAAACGAAACGAAACAAAAGTTCTTATCAGATTGTTTAACATAAAAAACAACAAAAGGTTAAATATGTGTAAGTAGAACTGAGGGTCTTTACCTTTCAAGACTCACATTTTACATAATATGTAAATCATTTAAAAATAAAAGAAACAATCTACGCAGATCCTTAAATATGCATTTACTCCGAGTTTTTGTTTCAAGCTTAATTATGTACGCTCAAATATACGCACATTCATATATTTTGTACATAATTGGCAGTTAAATCAGTTGCGAATGCAGAAAAAAAAAAATGATTGGCAAAAGCCTGGAGCAATACCCCGTTGTGTTCAAATTCAATCCATATAGTACCGGTGTTTTTTGTTTTTATTATTATTTCAAGATCCTTTTAGTACAATATAATATTACTTTTAATAATGACTGTTAAAGTGACATCGAACCCAGATATAGTTATTATTATTTTTTTAGAAAAATGATTAATAGCCCATTCTCAGAGCAACTTAAATTTACTTAATAAATTGCTCGACTCATTTTTCAAAAAGTTTATTCATGAAAAAAAGTTTTTCATAACTTTTTACATCCTTTGCACTTTGAAAAAAAAAAAAAAAACTTTCTGAGCTTCAAAATTCAGAGAATGAACGTAGAGTAGAAGACTAATTTAATTTCCTATTTTCAAATAGCAAATTTCACATTGTTTATTGTTGTATTATAGTAGCACTCATTAACTGACAAATGATGTATAAGTACTTTGTTGTATACATAAAAAATTAATCACAGATCAAAAAGTGAGATATAGCCACATCCCCTTACACTGACGTTTTTGCTATGGCCCACCTGTGTCGAGTATAAATGCGTTATACTTTAATTAATAAAATCCACCTGCACTGTGTTGCGAATGGTCTGGAATCAAAACGTTCAAACTGTTTGAGGTATTGTTGCTGTATAGTGATTTCATAGATTGCTAGACACTAAGTAAACGATCTTCAAGAACAAGGATACTCATCTAGAGACCTGCTGTTTGAGTGTTGTAATTGGGCCCCAGGCCTCAGATGAAGAAATAACCTTAAGGTCCAGGTAGTAGACATATATAATTATAATGTTTGCTTGATATAACAATTAATAAAATTTGACTTATTTTTCTGTATACACTTTTGTTTTTTGATATATATTTTGGCTACAAAAGTAAAGACCTCTCTATTTCTACTTTCAGTAAATTTGTATACACAAATTTACATTGAATATGAATATTTGGGTTCTTAAATGGTTTTTTTTCTTTCATGATCTTATGTAATAACAATTTCAGAACCTATTATTAGATTGGAATTTGTCAGCTGGACATTTACTCATAATGGTAAGACTTCCATTCCTCGTTTTCAGGTCTTATATTAAAAAAATGTAAACAAAAGTCTACTCATCTCGTTCTAAGGCACATTGGTGAACTTATGATATGGACTGTTCATAGCTTACGACTTCCCAAGTCTATAGAAACCCTTAGAAATCTATGGCTTAAATGTATGTATAACTCGTAAAGCCTGCAGTGTTAACTGTATGGAAGAAAATAGCAGTTTATAGTAACTATAAGAAAATAATATGATTAAAAATGCATTTTTTCAAGGCTTTTAGGTTGAATAGGACGTAAATACATCTGTTTACAGAAGTGGAGCACTGGGTACCAATAGCAACACGATCAAGTAGGATTGAGCATTGGAGTAAGGCCCCAGTCTTAAAATTTTGTGAATTGAAAACTTTTTTTGTGATTTAAAACATCTTCAATCCTGGAGAGTGCCGGAGTATTATCTATATCAAGTACTACTGGCCCTAAATATTCATCCTTTGCTTTTCTTAAGCATTCACGCACCCACTCCATTGCTGTATCCTCTTTGAAACTTCTTCGTCTCACCTCATTATTTTTTTATTTTCATTAATTATAAAATTAATTATTATATTAAATTTTTCTGAAAATTGTTTTTTATTATTTATTCCCATATTGAACTTGCTTATTGCCATATTGAACTTGAAAAGGTATAGATCGGGGTTTCTATTAGGAGAAAAAAAATTGGACAAGCAGGGTAAGAAGGTTTTTTTATATACTGAGTAAACATTTAAAACTCAATCAAAGAGCTTAAAAAAGAAAACAAAACGTTTGAACATTATTTAACATCTGCGGGTCAATGCTGTCCTTCAGTCATTTCTTGCTAACATGCTCTCTAGAATATATATAGACTTGTTACTTTAAAACATTTAATCTATATTGAATCTAAAGTAGTCTTTGGTCCTATTTGTGGAAAGGATTTTGAGGTCTTCACCAACCCTTTGCACCATACCCACAACTCTGTAATTAAGAACTCGGAAACAACAAAATATTTTATAAAGTTTTTTTTTGTATATTTATTAAAAAAAATAGTCATTAGGGGTTTATTATTATCTTCATTAATTCTCAGGATTAATTATTTATGTGTAAATACATATATATATATATATATATAAAGGTATACTTAGATACATACATGTAGATATCTATAGTCATAGTAACGGATATTACAGAGAAAAGAGTTGAGTAATTAAGCCATATAAATGTATATATATATATATATATATATATATTATAAAAATGATGAAGCAGATGGAATCATCATTTGAAGATATTTTATTTATGAAGAAAATGGAATAAAATACAATTCCTTCAAGGGAAATGATTTCATGTTAAACAAATGTTAGAAAAAAACAAAAAAAACACAACAACTCAACTTATAACAATAATAATAATAATAATAATTCTTTATCAATCATTTCTATCTTCTACGACTCCATACTCCATAAGTTAAATAAATAACAGCATTCATTTCTGTATCTATGAACATGTTGTTGTTATTTTCCCTACGTAGGTTCTCCCTACAACCAATCATATATATATATATATATACGCCCAAATTTGGCTACATCATTTCTCCTCTCATCACATTGCAAAGTAACTTCATTTCCGACATTCATTGATGTGCTTTTGAAATAATATTTTGATATAAGGAAAAAAAAATAAATATCAAATTGACAAAAAAATAAAAAAATAAGTTAGAAATGAACAAATTTATACATTTATACATTTTTTTTTCGTCTGAGGGTTTGACAAACCCCTAGATAATAATAAGAATAATATACAAGCACATGTTATGAAAAAGTTTTCATATATGTATATAATTTTTTCTCTTGTACATATATGTTCATATATATATATATATATATATATATATATATATATATATATTTCACTTAAGTAAAACTTTTACCCATAAAAAATATTGTATTTTTTTTTTATTAGTAGTAGTATGGATACATTCTCGTATGCGATGAGAAAAATGCAGAGTTGAGTCCTCCTTTTACTCCCTTAGTTACAGCACAGAAATCCTATTTGCAAAACAGGTACAAATCTATTTATTTTATTTAAGTGACATAAGACAATAAATATATTTATTTTATCAATAGATAGATATATTAGTATTATTATAGAACAGCAAAGAATATGGAGTCCATAATATATATATATATATATATTGATAAAGAGAAGAGTTAGAAGATGAATGTACAAATGTATATATATATATACCTTTATTTGGATCATTTAATCATAATTAATAATGGGCTAGTGAATGACCAATGTATGTTTGTTTGTATGTATATAAATACATATTTAACTATTGATGGATAGAAAGGAATGCGTGGGCAAAGATGAGGCTCCTTGTTTGCGATCAATCTACGTATGTATGTAGGTAATTCTTGGATTAAGACTTTCATAGATCCCATCTTCTCAGTCTCATATCTATATACATTAACCTAAATATATGTGTGTATATATATATAAATATTAAGGCTGTTTGTAAGAGTGGATTTTTTTGAAAGTCCTTAATGAGAATAGAAAATAATGCACGACATAAAAATCATGGATAATAATAATAATTTAATGCATAGAGAGCAATTAATATAGGTTTATCATTTTGTAACAATAACCCTGCAGAGAGTTATTGTAAAAAATCCAAGATAAGGTCATTTTGTAAACCTACATATAAGTAATTGATATAAACTTACATAGATAATTTCCAGGGTAACCTTTAGGAAACTTTATTAATTGGATTAAAAAATTAAAAAGCCCTCTATTGAAAACAACTTTATGTCGAGGAAAAATAGGGACTCAAACCAAATGAAAAAGTACTAAAAAATCTCTATAATATATATATATATATATTTAAACAATTGGCTTTGTTATGAATGGATTAGGGAACCAGGAAAGTAGGATAATAATTCGAGAAAAATGTTCAGTCTTGTAACAGTAATAGTTGGGAATGCAAAACATATGCAAATGGGGTGTGTAAAATTAAAAGAAAGAGAAAATCATCAACCTGGTAACCCTGACAATGAGAGGGAAGCAGCTTAAGCTGTCATGACACTTTATTGAGCTACAAGCTGCTATTCTCCTTTATATATACAAATGAAGACATCAATAATAAATAATAACATTATGTATGTATACCATAGATGAGTGACAGAAAATGAACTGAAATTAATGTCAGGAAATTATATATTTTTAAGTAATAATTATTATACGAGGAATGGAGCCCTTTTTGTTTACATTTACTTTGCTTTATTAACCTTAATGCATGTATTCCTTCATGCGAGATCTTTACTATCAAGTAGATGTTCTCCCCTCAGTAGTAATAAAAGAAAAATGATAACAGCTTTGAAAAACAAAAAGACCTGTTAAAAGTGTCAACTCCACAAAATCCCGTACGTGGCATTTTGCATATTTTTACATTCCTAGTAATAGTTAATTTATTGATTACACCACGTAAATTCGAATATATAGATATATATAGATATCATTTTTAATGGATATGTTTAAGGTCTGCAATGTAATAAAGAGAAAGAGAGAGATATCATTAATAATAATCGGTAAAAGTCCTTTAATTCAAATGTATACTATTTTCCTAAATATTAAAGAAACAAGGGTTTTCATTATTCTTATCAAATTTGGTTAATATGCTTCTACAGTGGTAAATTAACCACTAAAATGACAACTCATAAAAACGTCAAATAAGTACAAAACGCTATAAATAGCTGACTTTTTGTTATCAGACTCTGCAATCATTGCAGTTCTATTTGCATCAGATCTTTTATGCACAATAGACAAAATTCCCCCATAATTATCTTCTTTTTTTTCCAAATGGAAATGCCATTTTAAAGTGTACATATTATAAACATTATTTCGGTCATGTGAAGGAGTAGAATATCACCATGGAAAGCAGTATACAAATAAAGTATCAAAATTAATTGAACGAGTACATAAAACATGTTTTTTTTTTTCATTATCCACATACTTGATACGGAAACTTGTACAAAAATCCACGAGTCTTTTTTAGATTGGTATTTCCTAATAAATATTGCTATAATTAAATGTATTTGTGATGAAGAATGATATTAAGTCTACAAATTAGGATTGCAAAAGGGGCGTAGGGGTTTTTTTCTTTCTTTTTGGGAGGGCAGAATTGGCACTACACATTGGGTCTCAAAGGAAGAAAAAAATAGAAGAGCAATTAGGAATTCAGTTCTAGAACAAATATTACTCTCCAATTTAATTAAATACATTGATTGTATGACTCTTTGTTCAATCAATCCATGATCCTGGCTGGGGAAAATAAATGAATTTGACAATGAAATTTCATTGAAGAATGATTCCACCAATTTCCTCAAGGAGATACGTATGGTTGAATAAAGGAAGATTGTTCCTAACAGTTGAATCGTCTCAAGAATCATTTTATCCATTCAGATAAATTAATTTTTGTTACCTAGTTAAACAATGATAAGAGACAGAAATCGAAGTTTAACAATTTTTTAATTGCCCTGTCTGTATCTGGTCACTTGTCTTAATTTTGAGGGTGCTACATTCTTTTAAGGTCCAGTGATATGAAGTTAAACAAAACAACTCAACACTCTCATTATACATATAGTGTGTGAATTTACATGTTTTTAAGGGAGTATCACACTTTTTTCTTAGTGTTTGTCTTAGAATTCCCGTCGAAACAATGTAAAATAAAACAAAAGAAAAACAAAAATACAAAAGTCATGAGTTTAAAAACAAGTTGCATTCATAGTAACATTTATTTATTTCTATATTAAGTAATAACCTACATCCTATTCCTTCAATTGGAGATCTTTAAATTAGTAAATGTAGTGTATATTTCGATGACCATGAAACAAAAGTATAACAACAACTGGAATATTATTATTATTTTGAGATATTGGCAGTAAAAAAAGGGTTATAAGACTTGGACTCTAGACTCAATTTGAACACAAGCTCTGATTTTGAAGACTTACCTTTACTTCAAAATCAAAAACTTGACTAGAGAAATTTGTCAAAAAAAAAATTTTTTTTTTCATTATTATTATTTGATCATGTCTGCTGCTATGGTTCATAATAATTAATACAGGGTCCATGAGTTCAACATTCCCTGACTATGGAACTACTCAACTGCATGCAAGAGTATTTTATATAAAAATTGACTCGTTTTCAGGTGATACATCTAGAATTAAATATTCACAAATACAAGACTTGAAATGAGCTTAAAAGAAGTCTGAAGACTCATTAAAAATATTTATGGTCTAGATCTTGACTTGAACTTGTTAGTAAATAGCTCCATACCATAGAATCTGGACTCTACTTAGACTTGCAATATATTGGGACTCTCTCTCTCTCTCACTTCTACAGGGTGTCCCAAAAAAATGTATACAGATTATAAATATTTTTAAACCTTGTCATTCGAACAGTTCTATTCCAATTTGAGTCCATGCTCTTACTGTCCATGATCTAGTATAGCGAGTGAGTATTTAGAAAAATGTGAGGGAAATACGGATCGTGATGTAGAGTGATGAGGCTACTACATTCATGTTAAATGGGTCAATAAAACACCAATATTGCCCCTATTAGGGACTTGAGAATCCGTGTGTTATTGTGTAAACCATTGATAACAATAATATAATTAAAGCGCCCAATGGGCAAAGATACTGTTTCATAATGTGAGCAATTCTACAGCTTGGCGCAGTCAGGAGTGTCTGGATTAAAATGGGCGTCAGTTATACCATAGAACAGGCAGTTGAAAAACAAAACCCAATAAAATGATTATTGTGGTAAATATTTTTACACTTAAAAATAAGAAAAATTGAATTAAATATCAAGTTTACAAATATTTCTAATCTGTCTACATTTTTTGGGGACACCCTGTATTTGTAACTAAAATAAATTTTCGCAAATGAGATTTTACAAAAATAAAGTAGGTACTTCAAATAGTAAATTAATTAATGTTAGTCACTAATAATATCATTTTTTTTTTAAATAAAACAAAATGTGACTTGTTACAAAGTTACTCTGTGCCAATGACATTATTAACAGTTTCTAAGATTATATATACATACATAGAGTGTTTTTGAGACCACCAATTCCGTTTCCAACGTCTTTTATGTATGAGAACTTATCTTTTATGAGTTTTTAAGGAAAACGTGATTTACCTCTAGAGATAATATCTCATCATCATGAGAAAAAAAAAAACGTATTCAAGTTAAGAATCAAGATTTTACCTTACATAAATGGTAAATTTTAGATTTCTACTCGAATAATTTTTTTTGAAGCAAAAGGTCAAAAATACATTTCTTCAAACATGTCTTGTAAACCATTAAAGTAAAAGACAAAAATATCACAGTGAACCTCTTGGAATTGAATATCCATCAGAGGAAATATAAAGTTTGTATTTATTGTTATTATTTTTTTGACTCAAAATCCTTGACCACCTCTTAATTAATTTATTTTTCTATGCTCAAGAGGCATTTAATTTTTCATATGCATAGTGACATAACTACATAGAAGACAAATGATCTTTTTTCCCATAAATAAAGCTCAAAGAAGAAGGATACTTATCAATAGACAAACGTGCGAAAACAACCCCCAAAGAGCAGATGTAAGAGACACATGAATGAATAACTACAACTCTCAAGGTTTTCATTCCTTCTTTTATTTCTTTACCAGAGTCCTTATTCTATGGGTATTCGGTGATACAATTTAAGTGTCTAAAATAAAAAACCCAGCAGTTGGACCCTAGTGTATTGCCTGATTGTTGAATGATATACATACATACCAATTAGGTAGATATCATACAGTTCATTTCTTTCTTTCAACACCTACATACATTGTACATATCTGTGTGTGAATTCAGTTCATATTTTATTTTTTAAATCCTATAAAGATACTAAATAATTTACAAGCTATAAGTAGGAATGAAAATAATATGCAAATGGGATGTGTAAAATAAAAAGAAAGAGAAAATCAACCTTGAGAAGGAAGGAACTTGAGCTGTCATGACGTTTGACTGAGCTACAAGCTGCTATTCTCCATTATATGTATATACAAATGAAGACATCAATAATAAATAATAACATTATGTATACCATAGATGGAAGGCAGAAAATTAATTTTCAAATTAATGTCAGGAAATTATATATTATTTTTAACTAATAATAATTATACGAGGACTTGAGCCCTTTTTTGTTTGCATTTTATTTACTTTATTAACTTTAATGCATGTATTCCTTCATGCGATATCTTTACTATCAGGTAGATGTTCTCCCCTCAGTAGTAATAAAGGAAAAATGATAACAGCCCTGGAAAACAAAAAGTACTCTTAAAAGTGCCAATTCCACAAAATCTCGCACGCAGCATTTTGCATATTATTTACATTCCTAGCTATAAGTAATTTTTACATAATTTCTTTTTAGAACACTGAACTTCGCTGCAATAATCTTTATAAATTATAGATATGCTAAAATTTGGGATCTAAATGAATTATTTCATTTTACATAGAATATCCCTAGTAAACAAACTTTTATCAGTGCCAAGGTTGATCAGACAATGAACAGAGTAGCAATTGTCCTCTACTTTTCTGGTATTCTTTCTGACTCGTACACTGCGCAGATGACATAAAAGCTATTGACAACTATTGTCGATTATAATTAGAATAATGCTGATTGTTGGCAAGCATTGCGATGAAAAAACTATTATGAATTTATTGTAAGAGAGGTTGAGTGGTTATACTGACAGTTTCCCCCTTGGGTATTAGGTAAATCTTTTGAAAAAATAAACTACCTTGACTCTAAATCATGGGCTAGAAAATTGATGCTATCATGATGATATTTGCTTACTATTGTTATCCTAATATGAAATACAAATTCAAAACTACTAACTGCATATAGATATTTGCATATCAAGATATTCAAATTAAGGAACAGTTATATGATTTAGAAATGCTTAATAATAATTAGGATTTTCAAATACGTCATGTACTTATCTTAAAATCCTTGGAAGGAATTTTCCCGACACGGTTCAACTATTCAGCTCTTGAAAAACAATTGGGATATTTGAAGACGAATATCTTCAAATATAGCCTCTGTTAACGTGTCTCTTGCTCTTCTCCTACAATTCAATTACATAAATATTTGTAGACACTGGCTCATAATTTACCAACTGACATCATTTTTCCTATTTATATCTTTAGTTGTGGCTCACATGATCGTGACTAATAGGACGAACAATGGAGCCCCTGTTTACAGGTATCCACGCTTTGGTGGCAAATTTGACTAATGGATTTTTATAATTGAGTTTCAAGTACATATATGTAGATTGGGGTTCGACTACTTAGGGGCTCTAGCAATGATGTAGTTCACAAGATTGATCTTGGTGCTCAAATTAATTTTGGGAGGTCTCAAAACTTGATCTTCTTGTCAAAACCAAGGTCAAAGCAATTAGATTAAATTTTTATTTTATTTTATTTAGAAAGAAAAAGAAAGAAAAACGATTAATTATTTTGTGGGTCTCAATTCTTCAATGTCTTATTGTTGTCTTTGGTATGACTCTTCAATACCTTGGTATTGACAACACTGGGTCTTATATGTATTATATGAAAACCCCTCTGTGTATATTATACATAAAACCCCTGTGATTGCACTAATGTATAATAAGAGTAGACAACCAAATTTGTATCTTTGTCCACAGAGAAGTCAATGATTAAATATATGTACTTTGTATTGACAGTCCCTTGATTCGTGTTTCTTATATCAAGATTCAACCTGCAGTCTTTGCTTACATTTATGTATATATACTTAAATAGTATCTTGTACCAAATTCCAAATTCTAATCAACATTTAGAATAATACCTCATATCCTGTAAAATTGACATCATTATTTGACAAAATATTTAACTTTTTATTTTTTGTAAGAGTCATTACTCATGACTATCTGTATATATATGTACATATATTTAAAAGCAGCGTATAATTCATCAAGTGAAAAATATGATAGGAATATAAATTATATTATTCAAAAAGCTATTTATGTACATATCCATAGCTATATGCCTGAATGCTTCTCTCAACGGATTTTCATAGGGGAGGTTTATCGTCGTCTATAAAATAAAGATTGAATAAATTTGTCATATCTGCATACTTTTAACTAAAAAATATATATATATTTATATTTTATTTTTCTGATTGTTATTCCTCAATAAAGTTAATGGAAGTTAAATATTTGATTAAGGCTTTGTAGCCCTTTGCCTTCATCAGTTTTCATATCTGTCTTCTGGCATGAACTTCCTTTCATATACTTCTATACAGAGGATTTCATGACTCATATTGTGTCTACGTTTATTTATAGAACTATGAGACATCTATCCATGCAAGAGTGGGCACAGAAACTAATGAGCCAAAAGATAAGATACAGAGGGAAATCAAATTTGTGCATGCAAATTGTATTCATACAATTTTTACAAGGAATTTATTTCCTCGTCAAATAATAAATATTTTTCGATTCAATTGCAAATTACATACCAAATTACTAGGCAATGAGATTTAATAGATAAACAGCTCAAAATTAGGGGAAATTGTTCTCTGCGGCACTTGCACAAAATACGATATTTTTTTGTCAAAACTTTAGGCTCAAATTCATTGCAATTTACCCTATCAATCAAATGTACACCCAGAGGTTAAGTTTGATCAAAATTTAACTTCACTTGTGCCATCGGAATACATTTCCCTGTGTATACATTAATATACAAGATATGATTAAACTATGTAATTGTGATAGGCTGATATGAAATATACATATATAGTGAATAATATTATGTTTAAAAAACCGATAATTTAAACATTTTTTTTTGTAGTAAGACCAAAAATATAATTAATGACAAACCTTTAGATTTTCATACAGAACTATTTTTTTGATTTTTTTATAGAAGATTTGATTTTCAAAAGTTAATTATAAAGAAGTAAAATTGTAGCTTTTTTCTAAACATGATGAATTGTATTTCATGAAATCCAAATCAAGGTCAAATGAAACGACATGAAGGCCGGAACGTGTAAATAGGGGAGGCAAAAGTAACTTTTTTGATTCATAATAATTATTTTTATTATAATTTATACTCCATGTGCCGTTTTCAATTATAAGTATCTGCCCTCCTAAAGGTCTCTGTATGACACAGCATGAAGGCCTTGCCTTTAAAATAAATAGTAATGACAATGTACAAAAAAAAATTAAAAACGCGGCACAAATATACTTTGTCTTTCTAAAAATATCTTATTTCTTCAGATTGGATCACTTATGTAAAAAATCTGTATATTTAAAATTAAATTTGGAGTAGGATTTCTTCATGAAAAGGATAGCCAAAAACAGTTATATAGCGCTGCTTGAGAAAATGTTGGTCTTATATTGTGGTTTTGTAAAAATTGAGTCATTGATTAAAGGAAATAATCTGAAACATTTGTAATCAAAGTCAAAAAAAAAAAATTTTTTATTTATAAAAAGCTTGTTGATTTAGATTTGGCTACTTATCAAATGCCCTGAGGATAAAATTGTCTTATCTGTCTTTTGGACAATAAAAGGCAACTTAACCAATAAAATATCACACACACATTGAGCCTACCTATTAAAATGTGTATGTTTATGTGGGTTTTTGTGGTTTTTTTAATAGGCAAAAAATATATTTTATGTATATTTTTACATGGACTACTTCTCGATTGACTCTTAAATTTATTACAGAAAGTACAATATTAAAATATTTAAAGTCTTAATGTTTTTTTTTTTTTTTGCATGAACAAAATTATTTATATGGATTGGGAAGTTGTGTTGGATTTATTTTATATTGTATCTCTTTGAAACAAAACAGCATCCAGTCGTTTGAAGCTTAGATTGACTGTAAAAGATCTAAAATATGTAACCAAATTATTAAACAGATAATTATACGACGATATTTAATCAAATTATTTTATTTAACTAAAATCAACTATTCTAAATACGATAAGAGACAAAAAAAGAATCAAATTTGCTAAGAGTCAAAAGGAGTAATTGTTATGTTATTAGGGTTTGTAACCTCACATAACTTCAAAGCCTCAAAGTTTCACTGTTCTATTAATATAAGTTACATTTAACATCACCCTTATAATATGTATTCACTTGAATATTCTATTAAATTGATCTAATGATATTTTTTGTGCATACGAAATTACTCTTTGCATTTTCCCTTGATGTTAAAATGACCTGATAGGACAAATATTATCCTATACTCATGGAGTGATATATTGAGAAGGGATCATTTGAGTATATTAATTAGTTTAATTGTGAGAGGTTCTGTGGATTCTATGCTCATTTTTTGGAAGACAATTGATTGAGGAATGTTTCCATAGCCAAACCATTGATTTTCTCGCATCAAATTATCGACTTTTATTGTTTTGTTTGTTTTTTTGAGTTAAATAAATTCAACTCTTGAGGGATTCAAATAATGTATGTATGTATGTATGTATGTAAATACAAATTTACATAAATGCCAGAAATTTTTTAATCTATGTAATCCCCCCCCCCCCCAAAAAAAAAAAAAAAAAAAAATGTTCCACATTTATTATAATAATACACAAATGTTTTTTGTTTTTTTTTACAATTTTATCCACACCTTGTTTTGATTATATATGTGTATAAATATATATAGTTCAATGTGAAGTAATTTTATTTATTTATTCTCTCCTGCTCCCTATTGTTCTATAAATTCATTGTTATAAAGCGTCAAACAATGTTTTGTTCTATACATATATATATATATATATTATGTATTTAGATATACAGGCTTTGTGTATACTTGTGTTTATATACGTATAAATATACGAATCTTCCATTCAACATTGTGATCAATCAATAAAAGTTTCAAATATGTGATTCCAATGAACAAAACAAAACAAATCAAAAAATAATAGAAATACAATATATGAAAGTTTGAATTACATCAATAGTTATAAATGCATAACTACATTGTATATATGTACAGTAACACCTTAGACTACGAGATACATCCAGAGTGCTTGTAGCAGAGCTGTAACTATGGGGAAGCCATTTCCTCTTAAATGATCACTGTGCCCCTATTTCCAATAGATATATATATATATATATATATATATATAGCTACACATCATTGAAGATGTATTCTATTCAAACATTTGAATTGTTATCCTATTCACGAAATTCAGCACACAATATTGTCCTTGATAAAACTATTTATTATTTAATTTCTTCCTCATATTAGAATTTGGAGTGATTCTTCTCTGATATAGGTTTGAGCTTGGGACTGAGTCGTAGATCAAAACAAAGCCTCGACCTCCTCCTTTCAAAATAAATATTTGAATAACATTCTACTTTTTTAGGGTTTGAGTGTCCTTTGTGATTAGATTGATTGACATTGTTTGTTTTTTTGGTGTAGTTTCATGCAAGGACTCAAAATATCATTCAGATTGAAAAGTCAGATCTTAAATTTGTCATATGAAAATTTAGAGATTTTAAAGATCCATTTACTTACTCTTGATTTGAAAATAATGTTTTGATAATTTTTAGAGTCGAAGGGAATTATTTTCAATTAGACTAACATAAATAACAATTTTTTTTGTCTACATTTGTACAGAAATGATGCGTTCATTCTTGCATTTATTTTCTAAGCCAGGAGTTGGAATCCGGTAGGATATTGTAACTTTTATTTTGAAGATAGATAATGTTTTATCAAAAATTGTTTGCTAGTGTGTATTCTAATAGGAAATAATTCCCTCAGATCAGGGAGCTCTAATCAAGGTGAAGAAATTTGAAATTTTTGATAATTTTATTAATATGGTTCTTGAGACTATGTTTCTACTTCTATTAATTTCAAAATCCTTGCTTCGAATTTTCCTCGAACTCTTCAAGTTTTTTACCTAACCAAATACACAAGTAGGTAGAGTATAAATTTGATACTTTGAATATAATATGTAAGAGCTCATCCCTTCTGCAGCATAGTACATTGCCTGCCAAATATCTCAAAGATTATTTAATAACTAGAGCGGACTGTCAACAATTGACTTTAAATTTATTTTCTTACATATTTATGCCAAAATCATGTGCCAAAGAACACTATCATTATATGTACGCTAAACGTTAGTTGTTAAAAAATCTATTCTGTTTTTTTATATATAACTCTTAAAGATTTTAATTAGCTGAAAAGTTATTCTACAAATTGAAGAAACGTTGTATTGAAATTGTTGCTATAATAAATTTCCTAATTTATAGAGCTAATTAATTTTTTAGTAAGTATAAGGAAATAAATTATCTATAAAAAGAAAACTAAAACTGAAGGGATTTTTTTTTTACTTTCATACTTCGAATTTCTCATATCCGGAAAATCAAATTTGAGTTATCCCATTTGTATTTACATATATGTACATCTAATAATATGTAGGCATTAACCTATATGGAACAACATTAGGAAGTTGTTACTTTTTGGGTCTAGAAATATTTAACTTTGTAAGGAAATAAAGAACGATGACATCAGATATTTTAGAAGGCTATTAAATTTTTTTTAAAAAACCCTATAAAAATAATATAAATCAATGTCCAATATTTGAAATACATTGCGATAGACTGAATACGGATGATGAAGGAGAAAAAAAAAAACAAGGTCAAAACAATTTTTTCATCACTAACGGAGAAAATGCAACATTTGATTGTCAGAAAGTTATAAACGCACTGTAAATAGCTGAATCACTATTTTGTAACAAGTTTTCACTATTGGATAAATTATGTAACTTTGAATGTAGAGAAATTAACTTCCAATGACCTATTTTGACTCCATGTACAAAAATCAAAATTAATAAGGAGTTAGCATTGAAAATCTTATTAAAATTAAGCCTGAAGGAGACAACGTGGACTTACTTTCCTTTTTGGGTCAAGGGAAAAGGGTAACGTTTTGTGTCTGATAAAAAAGCAAAAATCTGAACCATAATAAAAAGTATATTTATATTAAAATATCATTTAGCTCTATGTACATTTAATAGGGAATCAGAGCACTTCTGAAAAATCAACTTTTCTTAGGAAAAAGTCCTTTAAGTACCTTTAAAATGCGTGATAGAAAATGGTATTTAATGTATGTATTGTTTGTTTTAATTACTCATTCAATTTAAGTTCTTTGCTTTTCGTTTTTATTAAATTGTCATGACATTGGGATGAAATAATAATAATAATATTAATGAAAAACATTGTGTAAGTACATATGTCTTAAATTACTCTTTTTAAAGAACTTTCTAAGGTCAAATTTATTCAAATTTTTTTAGTTATTTTTTTCATTCTTTTTTATGAATTATAAAAAAAAGATATAAAATTATGTCAATTGATATTTAATCTTTTATCAGAAAAAGTCTCAAAATGATGTTAAAAAAGAAATATTTTTTTTATGTTAAAAAAAACCTGGTTCTAATATGTCATAGACATATTTATATATTTCTTTACTTTGAATACTTCTTTATACATTTTTATCTCTCAGTTCCATACTTTATTTTTTTTTCTATCATAGAGAAGATTTTTTTAAGAGGATATATCAAATATCAGGCAGTACGGATCTCTATTGAGATTGATGAAGTGGAATTTCCCCTTATCCAACCTTTTATATGTAGGTATGTAAAATCACATATCAGAGGCTTGAGCAAAATATATATATATATATATATATATACATTATATATAATGTTTCTGACATTTCCTCCCAAAGAAAAAAAAAATATATTCATGTACAATATAACTGATAAATTTCCTACTCACTTGCTCTGGCAGAGATGGAAATCAAATCAAATTTTGTTTAAATCATATTTTTAATAAAAGTATCACAGATGTTTTCATTGTTCTCTTGTTCTTGGAGAGATATGAAGATTGACAGAGGGAGTGAAATAGGGTACATCACTTAAGTTGGTTTATAATTTAATATGTATTTGACAAATATTTTTAATCTACATACATAATAATTTTGTATGTTCAAATTCACCTAAAATGAATACATAGGAATGTAAATAATATGCAAATCGGGCTTGCAATAAAAAAAGAAAGAGAAAATCATCAACCTGGTAACTCTGACAATTTGATGAATGTTGAGAGGGAAGCAGCTTGAGCTGTCATGACGCCTTACTGAGCTACAAGCTGCTATTCTCCATTATATGTATATACAAATGAAGACATCAATAATAATATTATGTATACCATAGATGAGAGGAAGAAAATTAACTGAAATTAATGTCAGGAAATTATATATTTTTAACTAATAATTAATTATACGAGGACTTGAGCCCTTTTTTGCTTACATTTTATTTGCTTTATTAACCTTAATGCATCATGTATTCCTTCATGTGAGATCTTTACTATCAGGTAGATGTTCTCCCCTCAGTAGTAATAAAGGAAAAATGATAACAGCTTTGGAAAACAAAAAGTACTGTTCCAAGAGCCAACTCCACAAAATCTCGCATGCGGCATTTTGCATATTTTTTACATTCCTACGAATACTCGTATCGACATGGCATATAACATAATGCCTATCTCAAAACATCAACAACACCTTGCGTAAATACTTCCAAATTTCAAAGAGGATTTAAATTTTCATTATTATTTCCAGTAATAATTATCTACCTATAAAAAACAATAAAGTATTAGGCTCAATTAAACTCTACCCAAAGGATGGTGCAAATTTAATGAATAATTAATTTGAAGTGTAGTTTTACCAATTAAATGCTGCCTGTTTCTGAATTCAACTATTTGCCTTGTATAATAATATGTTTTTGTCACCTATTCATTTGACTTCTCTTATGCCTTAGTAGAGTTCTGACCGGTTGCATGTCAAGAAAATTTGCCGCAAGGTTGATTTTTTTTTAAATAAATGTATTTTAAGAAACTAATCATTGAATCTTTCTAGATGATGCCACTGTCCTTTAATTGAAATATGCTAATTTTTAGGATGCCCTTGCTGGTATCTATTTTATAATCAAAAAGTAGAAAACTTGACGTCATTAAAATCTATTACTCTCAAGAGAGTTAATTTTTCAACAACCAGGGTGTCAAAAGTAGTATGGTTTAATTTATTAACAATCTTAACAAGAATTTTGAAGGAAAAATAACTGACTTTCCATCAAAAAAAATATTTGTGTAAAATAAATAAGTGTTGAATTTTCTTTGCTCCATGTGGAATAGATGTTTGTAGATACCTCACATTTTAATTTAGAAACTATATCAATTAGAATTGCAAAATAAAAACATAGGTAAACAAGCAAAATCAAAGGAGTTGAACTACTCGATAGTCACAATACAATAAAATAATTTGTTAAAAATACGGAGCACATAAAATAAATACACAATTCAAAAGAAATAATAATTGACAAAGGACATTAAAAAACATAAAAAATGATATAAATTAAAAAGAATTTAAAATTAGTCTTTACAAATCAAAGTTCCCCTTTTCTTATTAATTTAATAAATGACAATAATCTTATTCATTGTACTGAAATATCTTAAAGAGTCTGATGGATGATATCCTATAATATTCTTTGCTCCACTTTCCATTATCTATCCATGGAATGTTGATAGAGAATGTAACATATCAATTTGCTGTAACAAAGAATATATCTCTTCATTAATGGAGCATCAATTGGCTCCAACGCTGTTCATATCCGTTCATAGTTGATCTCACTTTTCTGGAGTCAATTTGCTACTTTGAGGAGGATAAATTTTCTGAAGATTGAGAGGAGAGACAAATCAGCAAGGATAAAATATGTCTCAGTTTTGACAGAGATTGTAGAAAAATATTAGGTTACCTTAAATTTGTAGTTGTTTTGGTTTTTTTTGCTACTTTTACCCCAAAAGTAGACCAAAGCATTGTGTTCTTACAAAAGCTTGGTAGACTGACACTGTTTGAAGTATTGCATCAAAATTGAGATGTGTGTGACTCATTTTAAATGCCTCAGGATAGGGCTAAAATGAGCTAAAGGTCCTTTGCAAAGAGAAAAAAAAATTCCCCCCTATTTGGTATTCAATATATATAGTTGAGGCTCAGGGACCTGAATCTTTGATATATCATTCTCAAGACTCGAGGGATGCTCTGAATTCTTTAAAAAAATCCTTTTTATTTGTTCATGATGTACGCTGACCAGTTGAACTAAAAATTAGATTTCTCTCTGGTTTTGTACCCTGAGTCGGAAGATTGAAAGACGTACATTCCTTCCTTTTCCTGCCTGTACTAGATCTCAAAAGGTTATTTCAGTTATTTTCAGCCTGAACCTTGTTTATTACATTGAATTTCAAGGATATTCATACTCTCCTTGGTATAGAAGTTAGAGATTTTGAGGGAATTTTGGGGATTCCTGAGTCTCACTCCTATTTAATTGTAGATCTACGAAAGATTAAAATTTCTTAAATAAATTAAGGAGCAATGCAATCCTTTTAATTTGCTGTGTTTTTTTAATGGATCTAAAAAAACAAAAGGTTAAATCATCTGGATAAATATTCATCAAACATTTCTGGCTTCTGATACCTACCTTTTATATTTACGCAAGAACGTCACAAATACAAATATATATTTTGAGCAGAAGAAACTCGAGGTTTTGTGGTCATAACCTTATAACTCCATGGTTTCTTTACATTTATATAAGTATGCATTAGTTAGTTATTTTTTGCTTCGTCATTTGTTACTACCGTGGATGGAATCATTTTGATATTGATGAATACATTAAAATGGATAATGAGGTGTAAATAAGCCCTTATATATAAATACTACAAAATTACTTTAAGCTTTAATTAACTAAAATAACAAATCATTTACTCTTTTCCTAATCCTATCATTTCGAAATATTTTTAAATGTTCTTAAAAGAACTTGCTGATTGATTAGTCATGGAACTACAAAGACAGTGATGAATAACAAATTTAATGCTTCATTAAATGTCTTAGAAGGCTTAATCTTTGTAGATTTTATTCGTATGGGATTTTTATGTATGCGAAATGAAATAAAAGATAAAAATGATTTTAAAGGAAAAGTTATGTCTCGTGGTCATAAGCATAATTTAATTTAAAGCTGAGTGACTCACCGGGTAGTATTGTAAGATAGGTTCATTTTTTTTCCCTTTGAACTCTGGAAATGAGTCTTTTGAGAGGGTATCCTTGAAATTGGTGAAAAAGGGATCATTGATAAGGATTCCATACAAAAGAAATGACAAAAAAAAAAAAAAACACATCATTCCTCCCCTTTAAAGATTTATCGGATATATTTCTTACAAAATATCTTGCAAAATAAGTTATTTAATTATTGTATGTATACATATATAACTAAAATGGATAATCTAAGATTGATTGACATTAATCGTATTTTCACTTTACACTCACTTTCATCCTTTTTTATTATTATTATTATTATTAGAAGGTATATTCCATTATGAGGAAGAAGAAAATATGTAAACCAATGGTCTTTTTTATAGATAAATCTGTAATATTTTTCTTAAAAAAATAGCATATATTAATTATAATTTCAATACTTAACAGATTGTGGTTCAAGTTGTTTTATGTTGTTTTTATTTTGACAATAATAACCAGGGAAGCAAATGCAATTTGCTACATAAAAGTACTCCTAATTTTAATTTTGAAGTCATAAATTAAAAAAATAATTAATGTATAAAGGATAATCTGATCATTTAACAAGATGTTACGAACGTACATTAATTTTAATGTTTATCTATCGAAAGTAAAGTAATAGTTAATCTTGAGTTTAATTTACTAAAAATGATCACATCTTATATATTATACTTTTGTTTGAAAGAGTAATTTAAATGGTTCACTCTGACAAAAAGTAACTAAAGGTCTCTAAGGGGATATGAAAAGTCAGTAAAAAGAAATGAAAAGGCTTAATTTCCTATCCTCAAACAATTGTTTTTATAAATTTGCAACTTTTGTTGCTAGCCTACAAGGATAGGCCGGAAGAGTCCACTTGGATCAGTATATATTTTTTATCAGCAAGGTAAAATTTAGGTTGAAAGTTATACATATTGATTACCTTAATCATGAGTTGACAATAATTCTGAGTATAAAGGTACAAAATATTATATTTTAAGAGAACATTATTTTCAACTTTTATAGAATATTGTACAGGGAAAAATTGAAAGATATGATTATTTAAAGTTGGGATTCTTACCAATTAGGACTAAATTTGATAAATAATTACACTTTAAAGCAAAATACTCATAAAATAATGGAAAAACTGCAGTTCTTATGATCTGTATGTAATTCAAAATGTGATGGGCGAATATATAAAAGTTTCTTTTCATATAGAAAAAAGTGACTCTTGGATCAATATTTTGACTCATTTTAATATAAATAAAGCATTTAAACATCTGCGTAGTGACTTGACCAACTATAAAGATACAGAAAAAGGGGACTTGATTATCTAAATGGAAACTTGCCAAAGAATTTTCAAACTCAATATATCATTTTATTAAAAAAATATATTATAAAAAATCACATTTATCGATGATCAGAAATAAATAAAATAAATTGTCAACTAACTTGCAAACATCTATAATTAAATTGCAAAAAGAGTGAGTGAGGATACATATGTTGCGGGAAAAAAAACATTAAAGAAATAAGTCGGTAAACATTGAAGAGTTGTTTCAAATAGTACACAGAAACATATGTATGTACATATAAATTACGCTTTGTTCACAATCTGAGTGTATATAAATTCACGATATCTTTTGTTCATCATTTAACAATATATTTATTTATTTATTTATTTTAGGATTGAGGGCCTCACTCAACCTTTACATCAAAATAAAACAATGGATGTTTAATATTCTACTAATACGTACGTATGTTGTTTATCTTCATAGCTCATCTCCAAGGACACAACCGTCCGATTTTTTATATTGTAAAAGTATCAAAAGGTCACAAAATGGATTGAGTATCATTTTTCATGGTGTCTGGGTTTGATGGTGAGATAAATATTTTCCTGTCAGAACTTTGAAATTGTAATAATGATCATGAGTGGAGAACCCAAAAATAATCAAATCGCTCTTTCTGAAAAAAAAAAAAAAAAGTTATAAAACTTCATTGAATGGAGAAAAGTATATAGACATAAAGGTTGCGTGATATATATTAGTTGGGTTTTTTTTTGGCTAAAAAAAAAGGTATTTATTTACTTAATTTAAATTTTCTTTCGCATTTAATCAAAAATTAATGTATGTACAATTTAAAACCCAACAAATTCCGAACATTCTATAGAATTTGCAATGAATAAAAATTCATTACTTGTCGTGATGTATTACAATCTTCGTGTGTGTGGTTTTTTTTTCTAAGTAGAAATCATAAGTAAGGTATAATTAAAAACTTAATGTTTGATTATTGCAACTTTCTCGAAAGGGTTTTTTTTATCTTATACATCTCATTAAAACACTATTTAAAAAAATAATCGATGTTACAAGATTTTATTTGTATTTCAGGCATATTGTTATAATTTTTGTAAGAATTATCTTTATACATATATGTAGAAATTAATTGGCTTTTTTATTAAAAATCTAGCTTAATTTCATGCATACAGCGTTTACACTGACGTCAGACATTGTATTATAAATCAAAGTGAGGCTATGTTGAGGTATTATATAGTCGATATATTAAGTAGATAAAATGCACAAATTTCATTCATAAATACCTTAAGAATACTTCATCTAATGGCTTTAAAAATATAATAGGTTGTCAAATATCTCCCTTCCGCTTTTTTGCTCTTTATTCAATGCTTTATAAAAAGTGTTACAGGGCTCGGATTTAGTTCAAATATGCGCCGTTTTGTTTGATAATATATTTCCATCTAGATGGCAACTTCATAATTCCCCCCTCCTCGTAGAAGCCCCCCTCTTTATTTGCGAAGAATTCGGACAGCCACTTTTCACAAGCCTCTTTTGAGTTCAACTATACACCACCAAGGGTGTTCGCCATGGAGAGGAACAGGTGGTAATAATCACTTGGCGCTATGTCCGGGCTATATGGTGGATGCGATAAAACCTCCCATCTGAGCTCCCGTAGCTTCTGCCAAGTCATCAACAAAGTGTGTAGTGTCCTGGTGGAACACTACACCCTTCCTGTTGGCCAATTCTGGACGCTTCTGGTCGATTGCCTGCTTCAAATGGTCCAGTTGTTCGCAGTAGATGGTAGAATTAAGCGTCTGGTGTCGTTTTCACCGGCTCTGATTCGTAGAAACCATCCCTCCTTGGCTCGAAGTGATAAGAGTACCATCCTCCAAAACACCATTAATCTCACGGAACGTTTCTCCAGCGGATTTGTCTTTAACGAAGGAAAACTTTAAAATAGAGCGAATTTCGGCGTTAGTGAACACCATGTTTACATGTCTATAACTGTAGAACACAATATCCAAACTAATCATGCATAGCGTCGTTTTGTAGGTAATGTCAAAACCTTTCAAATGATGTATAGTATTGCAAATTCAAAAGACAAAAAGGCGAAAGGGAGATATTTGACAACCTTATAATTATATATAAGTAAATTAATAGGTTGGACTGAAAATCCGAATGGAATGACTAAATTTCATAAGTAATTTTGTTTTGAATAGATTATGGATCATAAATGTTAGATAATTATTCATGAGAAGTATCTAATTCCAGCTAAATTAATTTGTAATTTATTGGCAAACATTTTTTAAATGGAAATCATAGTACTGTAATATATTATTGAGGAGTAGAGGTCCTTTTTTTTTTTTGGTCTCATTGTGATTTCCAAGTATATGACAGTAATTCACAGTTTTTCTAAAATTTAAGGAAAAAAGAACTTTTATTCAGATAAAATTTAATTGTGTAAGCCTCTCCCAAGATGTCCACCTTTTACAATGGTTATGTCACATGAAAACACATTATAAAGATCATTCCTATCAGGAGAAACACATTTTTACCTAAATACATTGATTAAATGATGTGATCAAGCTGGCATCTATTTTTTAAAACAAAAAGTTGGAATTATGTAACAGAATATTGAAACTATTATTTTCAAAATAATTCATTTATTCAAAAGTACAGCAGGTTTTAAAAATGTGTTGAAGTAATAGAAAATACTTCCCTCATATCTTGAATATCAGTTATTCAAATCAAGGAACATGATATCTGTTAATCCTCAATAATATGTGTCTTAAAATACATTTACCTGGAAATTTATTCCGAAATCCCTGCAGAGTGAGACTTATGGTAAATTTTTATTAACAAAAACCCCTACAAACGTACCAAGTAGATATAAACGACCCTCTTTTATAATAGAGTATTTTTAATTTAAAAAATATTAGAGACATATGTATATAAAATTTTGAGTATCAGTATGAATAACTTTGGAGTCAGGCCAATGGAGCAAAAACTTATTTGAATATAAAGTTGATATTAATATGCATTTATTTTACTTCAATATTTGGTAAATAACATTTCAAAATAAAATTTGTAAAAATATTTATTAGATATGATTTGTAATATATGAGAGTGAAAAAGTAATTACAAAGAGATAATTATATGTATATTAGAAAACATTAACTACATAGAGGTGAAAGAAATTGATGAAAATGAGTGTTTTTTCGGGTTTTTTTTGATTTATTAAACTTCGTGCATTTTAAATATTAAAATGGGAAAAAAAAAAACAAGAATGAAATTTTTTACTATGGGAGATATTTATTTTTATGAGATTCATTTTCTTGGGGAGAGGATGTAGAAATGTCTGATAAAACTGGTTACAGAGACCTTCGTAGATTCATCCTCCATTAGTTTGCTATAAAGAAGAAAAAAAAAGATAAATAAATCATATAGACATTTAAATGAAATAAACCGCTGATGATCTTAATATAAAAAACAAAAAAAACGTGGGGGCGATCTATTTAAATAACCACGTTTAAGCAGTATTTTAGGGCCCATCTTCCATATGGAGCAGTCATATTTGGCAGATACGATATACATAATTTGTAAGAGACAAAAATCAATCCCTTAAAACATAAAGGTTTCGTGATAAAAAAGATGTACAATCCTACATCATTATGTACTTAAATCCTTTTGAAAAAAATTCAAAGTCATGTTCTAATTGTTAAAAAAGTTCACGAAAAAAATCAAAGTACTATTTTTTATATATTCTTCGTCCATTTTTTGGACAGCTTTTTCTAGGAAAATAAAATTAAAATATGCTAATTTTTTTTTTTGTGACAGAATTTATTCGTTCCTATAGGAATATAAAATAAAAGTGTGTATCTATAAAAACTACTTTTCTACATACATAAGTTCAGAGTGTTGCCTTAATGGAAATTTTGACAGGGGCTCCTCCCCCCCCCTCCTTTTTCAAAAGGAGTATTGATGATGATACAGAATATTTTCTATTTAAGGGCTACTTCCTGGATTCATCTTAAGGAACCTTCCTACCAACATGAATAGAATATAAAGTACATAAATAACGATTTCTTGATCGATCTTTGAATAATAGAATATATATACTTATTTGTAGAAGTGGAGAGGCTTGGGCAAAGGAACAAAAGAGGGTCGTAATTACATTATGTACCATTATTATTATTAATTTTAATGATAACAGGCTAATAAACACATCCTTATGTATTGAATACAATCTCATTTAGAAGATATAATATATATAATTTTCTTTCAAATGAATTGAGTAAATACAATGAAATCCTAAGCTGCGATTGTTGTCCCTATAAAAACAAGGAAAATATCTTTATGATGATGATGATCTTTGAATACAAAAAAAAAAAAAAAAAAAAAACATAAATAAAAAGTTTTTGAATACTCAAAGATTCAAAACCTTTTCCTTTGTATTTTCAAGAGGATAATAAAAAAAATAAAATAATGAATATAAAATATATTTTTTTTCTCTCCATATTAAAAAGAGCCATGGTTGGTTTAAAAGGTTAGAGAGAGCAGAAATGACCCATAATATACTCGTCAAATGATCATCATATAAGACAATGTTTAATTAAATGGATGGGTTTTTAGATTGCTTTAAGTGAATTAAAGTTGCATAAAAGTATAGCATTTTTCGATTCATGGTTTTGACTATGCTGAGTATAAATTTCATTTTTTTTTTTTTTTTGCTTTAAAGTACACGGAACCCCTGTCTCTTAAGGTTTGAAAATTACAATAAAATACATATTTTGAGATAATTTTGTTGCTTTTAAACACATAATTCTTATATTTATATCTATGGAAAGACGCATAACAGTGCACTCTAATATTGTCTTCTATCCTCAAATTCTATTCAAAACAAGTATTCGTAGTGTATTTATATATTTTTCCGATTCATTAATAATGCATAAATTTAAAATCCTTTTCAATACCATTGACAATAATATAATTTTCTTCCTTTGTATTTGAATACATAGATGTAATTTATAAACTTATTATTGATAATATTTATAAGTATATATATATATATATATATATATGAAATCTCATTTGTTTTGCTCAAAACATTCTTCTTGAAACTATAAAAGGAGCATTTAGGGGTAGTCTACAGATTGGATTAAATACTCTCTCTCCCTAGGTTCACAGGCATATTTTTTACGTAAGGAAATACAAAAATTGCCTATAAGGCTTTAAGGAAAAAAGAAGAGTCCTTTATCGATAAGTTTTTAGGATTGATTTTTATTCATGTCCTCTGACCTTAAATCCTTAGTTTATATCAAGGATTATTTGGCAACTTGACTTTTCCTAATACTTTTTTCCTAAGCTGAACTGACAACTTTTTATATTTTATATGCAAGATGAAATTTTAATGGTATTTCAAAATAATTTCCTAATTTTTTTGGTTAGCTTTGAAGTAGAATGTTACTTAGAACTATACCTATGAAGCCCTTGAAATTGCCTGAAATCAACAAAGTTCTGTGTTATTACAATGTATATTTTTTCTTTTTGGCGAAGAACTATACTTTAAAAATACTTAAACTAATTTTTTGAAATATGTAAAATTTTAAAGAAAGTAGGCTTTGGAACAAAAGAACCTTGTGAGAGGTATATTCAACTTTTTTTTTCTTTTTTTTTTTCAAATTCTTTTTCTTTTATTTTACTCTTTTCTTTTCAAAATACAAAATGCAATTGTGCATGACCCTCCTTTATTTTTAATCCATTCATACTCAAGAAGTCAAATAATATTATTACAATTTGTAAGCTTAATATAGTAGATTAAATATTGTAATTACAACAGTAAATGAAGCAAATAATTTTTGTAAAAGAAACTAAAAAGTTTAGTTATAAGTACATAAATATACATACATAAGTTACATATACTTGTTATGTGAACAAATAACTTTTTATCACAATGAAAGGTATGTGGCAAAAAAGAAAATCATTGTATCACGTATAACCCGCACTGCTATGTGTATTTCCCTGGATATATCTCTATAATAATGTGTTTAGAAGTTAAAATCATTTTAAGATACCATTCAAATGAGTTCATATTTTAAACTTATTATAAATTATTTTTATCTCATGAAAAACTATGAAATATCTTTAAAAAAGGCACTTTTTTAAATCTTCAAGTCCATGAGGCTGAATTTCCAACAACTTTCAACTAGTTTTTTTTGTTTTGTTTTGATATGTCTACTCTGCATATAATAAAAAGTGTGAGAACATATACAATTTATGAAAAAAGTGGTTTAAAAAATTTATTAAAAAAAAAAAACAGGTAGAACATTCATTCAAAGTTCAAAAATTATATTTTTCACCCTAATACTATTTTATAATTAACATCCATTCATTTTATATCAACCGATATACAACACATATAAAGTTTATTTCTATTATTGACTTATGACGCAAAAGACAGAAGCATTTATATGAGTAGTTAATTTTAACAGACAATGTTGATATGTGATTGGTTATATTAGTATTTTATAAGCAAACACTGCATCATAATTTAAAATTATTTAAAAGCTAATGTAATTCGCTTATTTGCCAAATAAAAAAATAAAAAATGTTAGCGATCAGATACATGTACAAAATACAAATTATCTTTTTAGTCACATCATCAACGAAGTCTCGACTCCCAACTAATTTATTACACATTAAATAAAATGAAAGCTTGTCAAAATAGGTAAGGCTTTGAAGTGGAGATTTGACATAATATTATAAACATGGATGTTCTTGGCGTAAGCAATTTGAATGATTATTTAAAGGTAACTTTTATTCGAGGACAATGGATTGTAACCTTTTTGAAGTAATAGCCAACATTATATATACATACATATATGATATTTTAGTCAATGAGGTTTCTTGAAATATATTTATATAACTTTTTTTTACCCTTTTTCCAAGCCATTAAATTCAATTTTGCAAGTAAATCATATTTAGCCTCCCTATTTATATGATAAATTCATACCGTGTGTGTCCCCCCCTCATAACATTTGAATGTAGAATAAATATTAATCAAAATGTGTTATTAGAAGAAATAAAAAATTGGTAGAAGTTGTTTTTATCGTGTGACAATCTCACATTTATATGTATAATATGAGATACAGTGGGCCCATAAAATGAAATGCCTTTTATTTATACAATGTCATTTTGATCTATGTACTATCTCAACTATTTTATATAGAATTGCCTAAGGCAATTAATTGCACCTGTATCCTTGGTATATTCATGCTGAAAGATGTTAAATTATGTGTAAAGACTTATATTAATTATTTATATCCACCTACTTTAAAATATGTACATGTCGGCCAATAATTTGTCAAATGCATTAATATGTACACACAGTTAGCTACATAAAAATATAAGTACCTTTGGGCAAAAATAATATACAAATATTGTTGTTGTTTTTTTTGTTTTTTGTTATTTGTTTCGCTTTCAAGATAGATCCTTGAAGCGTTTAACATCTTTATTTATTTTTATTTTTTATATATGTACATATATTGACTATAGAGTTAAATTTACTTTACACCTTAGATAATAGATAATGATATCCGTGATGAGTGTAATTCCCTTCACATGAATTCATTATAAAAAAATTTTTAAAATGTAATTATATAGTATATGCCAACGAGAAGGTTTGAAAGCTTTTCTGCCCCGTGCTTGAATGGTAATGAAATTGTAAAAACTTTGTCATATAGATTTAATGGGACCTTTAGTCATATAATTACTTGTTTAAGTAAGATTTTCTCAATAAAATAACAATTAGGTAATTAGATTAAATGACGGTTTTTACTTCATATTGAATTTTAATTGTAATCAGTCAAAAAATAAAGGGAAATCGTGTAAATACATTGGCATTTTTGCCCCAGATAACCTTCGTATATATTATGTATTTATATTCTATTGAAATTAACTATTTGCAAAAGTTATACAATCTCAGGAATTTAATCTCAGTAACTTTGCAAATTAATAAAAGAAAATAGTTACGGAAGTACTTATTCATATAAAATATTACTTTTCCTTTATGGCAATTAGTCAAATCTAAACGAAATACTATTATTATTTTTTTCAGTTTAATGGTTGGCAACTATCGCCCACAGGAGGTTTGTACTTAATATTTTGTCTTAAACTATTCAATTATTTAGATTCCGATAAAAGGATAAACAATCCTTTAATTGAAAAATTATTTTAAATGTATTGAAAATGTTGATGCAAGCTGCTCTCTAAAAATGAAAGGAATGGATAATTGGCAAAATATAATTATAACATTTTTTTCATTGTTCAAAATGAATTTATGTCATTACTTGAAAGAAGAAAACCTTTTTGTGTATTAAATCATTTGTTAATTCATTGTTTTTAGCTTTCGAAAGAAGGAAGCCTTTTATAAAAATAAAAAAAAAGATCCCTTCCACGCAAAAATGACCACATAAGTCAGAATCATCAATTATATAATTTACAAAATGTAGATAATACTTAGACATGAAGATTATGAAATTTTGATATTATTATGGTCGAGATTAAGAACAAAATTTATTGCCCTTTAAAGTTGGCAAAACGGAAAATATATTTTAGCCGGAGAAAAAGACACTGAAATTAAATTAAGTCCTTAATTATCAATCATTTGCTCTGTTTGGATTTAATTATAAGGGAGAGCTTAATTTCAGAATTCTTTTTTTATCAAACTTTTTTCATCAAAGAGTATCAACCTTTTATGATTTTTATATCTAAAAATTATCTATGTAATTTCAGTAAAAACTTAGGCCATTCTAAGAAATATTGTTTGAACGTCAAATGACCCATATGTAGCTCTAAAAGGTTACTGACTCCTCTTTTTAACAATTCTTTTTTCCTATATAATGTATGATTTTACGTAAAATTGACCTTTGTTCACATGTGGGTCAAATTATGTTTTCCTAGACTGACTCTGGGCCAAGAGTCCTAATTATATATATTTGCAAAATATGTATGCATACATAGTTATACTTATTTTATAATAAATTTTTTAAAGAATTATATGTTAATTATAGATTTCAAAGGTCTCCACGGGCCAGATTTGGCCTGCGGGCCGTAGATTGCCCATGCATGATCCAAAACATGTCTTGGTTTTTTAAATTTCAGTAAAAATTCCCCGAATAAACAAACCCTAATGAGAGTACCTAATGTTTTAAGGCCTCTATTGAAAATGTATTTTGCGTCAGATCTCGAATTATGATTAGGCTGTGTTTTAAATAATAGCATACCCCATTTTAAATTTAAATTATGTATCATATTGTTATTAAATTTCTTTCAACTTCTAATGAGTAAACATGCTGATCAACAAAGGAAACATTAGACTACTAATAACATTTTGTAGTAATTGAAAAATTTGATTCACGTAAGTTTTTTAAATGTAAAAATCAAATGTTTTTTTTGTTTTTTTATTTATAAAATAGTGAAAAAAAGACAAATGAAAAGTATTTTAGCGATTCTACACTACATATGTATCTGGACTATTCAGAAGGCCCAAGTCTTGAATACATATTACTAACATAGGTAAGTACAAAACCAAATAATGAATTAATATTTTTGAATCAGGTTTTGATCAGTTGTCAAAATTATGGTTTTTTCGGTTTTCTTTTTGATTTTTAACTACAGAAAGACGAAGAATAATTAAGGGATTTGTAATTGGTAGAATTGGTTCTAATTGGGACCATGATAGCAAATAATACCCTAATGATGAATTACATAATGAGCTAATTTACTTTAATATAAAAAAGTCCACTTGTTTTTTGTACAAAAATGTAGCTGTTGTTATAGCTGTTGTTTTTCTAGCACCTGCCTATTTCATAGATCAATATCTCTCTTATCAAATCCCTAATTATAACAAAAGTTTATTCTATGAATAAAACTAATAGAATAATTATACTCCATCTCGCATCATTTATCAAATTTGTTGTATTTTACTTTACATGTGTACATTACTTCTCTAATCTAACCATACAACGAGAAAATGAATAATAAATCACATTTAACATATCGTAGATCAAGTCGTTTGTTTGATACAACTCAACTTACTTGATTACATGAGAGTTTGATCTTCCATCCGGTTCTGATTAAAAATGACAGTTTGAGATTGTATAATACACAGTTCTACTACTCTGTTGTCAATTGAATTCATCGTTGTATTTATTTTTTTTCATTTGGATTCATTCTGTATTCCAATTAATTAATTATTATTTGTCAAAGTGATGATGATGATGATTATTATTATTATTGTATCGTAATTATTTTTTAGTTAATGGAGTCAATTGACAGAAATATTATTTATTTAATGGAAAAATTGAATTAAATCACCCTAAAAATCACTATAATTTTAACATTTTTCAAACGGAATTTGTTTTTTAAAAATTATCATTTCTTCTTCATAAAAAACCCACTAAATTCAAGTCAATATATGTTCATAAAATAGGTAGGTCCTATAAGTAGACTCCTTTTAAAAAAATATAGACTCAAATATCATATTTTATTCATTGTTTAATGGTACAACCGATTGATACAATAATTGATTCCTACTTATGCCGCAGTGAACCAAAAATTAAATTATTTTTTTTTACTTATTTACAAACTTTGCTCGTAAAAAAGTTAATTAAAATATTTAGAAAATGTGGATATTAGGGAAGAAATGACAAAATTAAAGAGGAAAGTAAATTATAAAAAGAGACTGCAAAAACACATTTTAAGTAGAAATTTAGGATAAAAAGGTCATTTATTTTAAGTGTACATAATATTTTGATCTGATACAATAAATTGAGCGTGAGTTGTTATTTTTTTGAAGACACAAAATTGAAAAAATGATATACAAAATGGAATTATAATACTTTGATTATTATAATTTAATGCAATTTTGAATTTGATACAAGTTCAAATACAAAGCGAATATATAAATAATTATTATTAGCCTTAAAACGGCATTTAATACAAATTTTCCATTAAATTAGAATTGCTTCGAATATTAAAATTTCCTCAAAACATTGACTTAATTTACATACAACTTAAAATTCGGTCTTCTAAGCCTTCAACTCGTATTTTAGCTTCAAAATCAACCTCTAGCCACCTTAAAAACCTTGAAACAAAACATAACTTATGTCCTTTTTTGGGTTAAGTTATTCTTAGTCCACTCTGCTTTTTTCTCCCTAGTTCTCCCGGCTCAGTCAAAAAAACAAAAACAAAAAACACTGGAACTCGTGTGGTATATACTATATGCATAATAGCACATGTCAATAAAGGTCAATTCAGTAGAGAAATTAATTAGTTTTTTTTACCGTTGAGGCAAACGCAACGTTTTATATTATAAAATCTCATAAACTGTTTCAACCCACAATTGCAGAAAGGTAATGAAATATAGCAAACAAAAAATAAATCAAAAACCTGACTTGTTATGGAAAAATGGAATTGGATTTTATTGATTAAATGATTCCATATTATTTTCTCATCCATAATCAGTTCTTGAACCTTCTTCGTCCTTTTTTTAATGATTTTTTTATTTATTAAAATCATTATTTTATCAGTCACATCATAAGTTCCAAACGGAACAAAAAAAAAGAAGCCTTGAAGCTTTATTGGATAGAATCAATAAGAAATATTTGCTTTTAATTTCCTGAAATCCTCATATTCCAAGCTCTAAATGAAGTTGAGTAAACAATAGCTCATAATTCATTTTAGGTCAATCAAAGTCAATAAAAGTGTGTAGAATTTAAAAAAACAAAAACAAAGAAAAACAGGGATCCATTTGTATACCTCTTGCTTTGTTTTTAAAATGTGAAGGATCAAAACACTTTCACTTTTGTTGTTCATGATCATGAACAGATATTTATTTATAAAGCTATAAAGGATATGAATGAACTGAATCATGAAAAACATTTATTCTTTGACAAATTATTTTTCAATTTATTTTTCTCATATTTCTGATAGGGAACGTCGTCAATTGATGATGGATTTAATTCTTAACTTTTTTGTCAAAATAGGAAATATTATTGGGTTATATGTTATATATTTATATAATATAAAAAGTATAAAATGAATGAAAAGATGTGTTGTGATCTCTACATCTCTATTTATAAATGTATATCTATCCATCTAATAGACATAATTAAGTAGGTTCTGGGGAAATTTGCAACAAGGATTTTGAAACAAATTTGTAGACACTGTTTGTTTAATATAAAACTTTTGAAAAAATTTAATTCTCTATCAAATAAAAGTATGCATCAAAATTCCAACGTTCTTCGAGCTAAAAAAAAATAGATGCCAACATGATTCCATCATTTCTGTACTCAAGTTTGTTAATAATGGACAGAAATAAATTAACTTTTATTCCCTTTAAATAGAGTTTGCGACTCCTTTTAAAGATAAAATCAGAATTATTTATAAAATAAAAATGAAGGAATACCAATGTCAAAAGTCATTCTTCCTTGCTTTTTGTGCTGACGGACCACATATTATCTTGGGTGAGCTTTAATACAACTCTATGCATAATAAATGGAAGGATTTATCAAGCCACTATTTATTCCCAATACCTAATAAAATATATTACATCGATACTTATAATAATACTCTAAAAATATCGATAAATCTATAAAAATATGCATCAAATACTTTGAGTGATATTTTTAAGTATGTTGCTCCGTTGCAATCCTTTATAACCTTAGTATGCAGTTTTTTAAGAAAATTATGGGTATATTCAGGGAATTAATTACATAATGGCTAAAAAAAATGGTCCTCAAGTCCTCGTATAATTATTATTAGTTAAAAATATACATATAATTTCCTGACATTAATTTCAGGTCATTTTCTGCCTCTCATCTATGGTAATGCTATTATTTATTATTGATGTCTTCCTTTGTCTATACATATAATGGAGAATAGCAGCTTGTTGCTCAGTCAAACGTCATGACAGCTCAAGCACCTTCCCTCTCAACATTCATCAAATTGTCAGAGTGGCCAGGTTGATGATTTTCTCTTTTTTTTTTATTTTACACACCCCATTTGCATATTTTTTAAATTCCTAATTATCATTGACTCATAAGAAGGTCAAAGGTTTGGTCAATGCCAATGTATTAAAATGCATCAAATCAAGATTCAAAATATGTTTTGTTTGTTGACTAACTACTTTTTTAATTAGTTTAATTTGAGTTGCAAAATACGTCATAGCAACAAGCACAGACTGGTTTTATATATAGGCATTACTGTGTTTTAAAAATTAGATTTTTAAATATTCTTTTTGTAGTAAAAATTAAAAAGAAATGACTTTAAAAAGCAAGGCTAAGAACAATTTTTATTATTTGCTTCCTCAGATGACACCGACACATGTAAGATTTAATGTACTGTTATTCTTTTTGGGTGCATGCACGAAATATAACTTCATACCACTTTGTATTTGATTTGCATGTATATACTTTAACTTGAGCATGGATGCGAAAAAAAAAAACAGACGTCTTGTCAAATTTAATTATAAAATCAAAGTAAGTAATTTTTTTTATATATATTAAAAACAAAAATGAAAACAAGTTTGAAATATGTGTTTGTGTGTGTCTCTCTCATAATTTAGTACAATGCCCAGAGTTGTAAGGGGGGAAAAATCATTTAAAAGCATTTGAAGAGTTCCTTAGTTCATTTTGTTTCATATACTTTGACTGCCTTGATACAGCTATTGTATTCATTACCGTTAATCTCAAATGTATCAATTCAAACGTGTGATTGGTAAGAAAAAATCATTCTTTTTGCTCGATTTGATATACATTTGTGCTGTTTTTGCATCATTATAGGGTACCTTTGTAAAAACCCCATACATACGTATATTGTTTTTGATTTGCTATCCATTCTATGGTGTAAAACCCATTTCATTAAAAGTTCAACTATTCATATCCTTATACTCATTTGTAAGACTCATAGAATCTTCTCTATTTTATTATTATTTTTACATACCTAAATCTAAGATTTACTGTTGTATCCCTGAGACCCAAAACCCTTAATTTATTCCTCATTGATTTTTTAAAAAATATAATCTTTTTGGGGTTATTTGTCTCTCGTTAAAAAATGACTTTATTGTACGTTCATTTGTGTCATTTATTAATATTATCACAATAATAATAACTTTTCTGCAAAGAAAAGTCTTCAAATGTGTATTAACAACAAATTCTGAATCAATTTGAGTGATAATTTGATTACTCATACAAACATAAAGACAATACCTACTTACCTACTTTTCATTCTCTCAGTCTTTTAAAAAATAATCATCCTCATATTAATATGAAAGATGATTCATCTATTTATTTACCCATGAATAATTCAACAACTTTCTAAATGTAATTACAGCTCCGTAGCATTCCTTTTAATATAAAAAAAAGGTGTTCCAAGATTTACTTAGCTGTAGCTGTCTACATTCAATTAGACTACTAGATCAAAGATTCAACGTGAGTAAGTATAGTTTAGTGTGTTGATGTGCTCAAAGTTCAACTTCCCTTGTTGTACATAACTGGGTTAGAAATTAAAATTAGAAAATATTATATCTGAAATGTATTATGTAAGGATGATGTATGAACACACCACATCTAGTTGTCAACTTTGTATTGAATAATCATTAATTACAAACATGTTTTGAAGATCATGATTAGCACACGTTAGATCCTCATAATTTAATCTATTGATGATGCAAAATGAAACACACAACTCTCTTCAACTCAATAGAGATATATGTACACATTCAATACTTTAATTTTGTTGAATGACTATTGAAAATAGGACTCTGTTTAACATCTCACGTAAGATGAAGAAGAAGAAAGTAATTGGAGCTCTAATAAAGAATACATTAATAATAACATTAATCATTTACATGAATAAATAGTTAATCAATTGAGAAATGTCATTGATTTACAAATGATTATGAATTTCTTTTAAGAGTACAGGAAATGAGGATTGAATTTCATTAAATATTCAGTAAATGTTTGGCTCGCGTGACGTTAGGAAGTAAAAAAATAGGTTGAATCAAAAAGTCTATATGTAGGAATGTAAATAATATGCAAATCGGGCTTGTAAGAAAAAAAGAAAGAGAAAATCATCAACCTGGTTGTAACTCTGACAATTTGATGAATGTTGAGAGGGAAGCAGCTTGAGCTGTCATGACGTTTTACTGAGCTACAAGCTGCTATTCTCCATTATATATACAACAATAAATAATAACATAGATGAGAGGCCGAAAATTAACTGACATTAATGTCAGGAAATTATATATTTTTAACTAATAATAATTATACGAGAACTTGAGCCCTTTTTGTTTACATTTTATTTACTTTATTAACCTTAATGCATGTATTCCTTCATGCCAGATCTTTACTATCAGGTAGATGTACTCCCCTCAGTAGTAATAAAGGAAAAATGACAACAGCTTTGGAAAGCAAAAAGACCTGTTAAAAGTGTCAACTCCACAAAGTCTCGCACTCGGCATTTTGCATATTATTTACATTCCTACCTATATGGCAAAAATTATAAATAGTATACATATATATTTATTAAAGGACCCAGACGGTAATTTTGACTCATAACATGGGATTTTAAATATTATGTTCAGTTTTTATAGTTATATTACATAGATTATTCTATTAAAAATGTATTGATAAAATAACAAATTTCTTGATTTTGATACTCGCATCGATATTTTTAACTGCATTTTTAGACATTTGCTACATTACTAATATGTTTGTATAAATGTGTATGTGCAAGGAGGTGTCCATGATAATGAATCTCAAAATAACAACAACAACAACATTTGAAAAATAATTTTTGACTTTAGTATTAACGTATTAAATTGATTTGATATTTCACTCCTTGCACCTCGGCTATTTTTGTTGTTGTTATTGTCGTCTATGTGGTATGGTCATCGACCGTTGATTTTTACCTTGATGTTGTTTTGTCCCTGGAGTTGTTTTTTTGTGTTCTACCGCAAATTTTGTTCTAAAAATAATGATGTGAGTAACTAACTAACAAATATCAAATGATGATCCTCAAAGCATTAGTCCAAAAACTTTTCCAAAAACTTGCTTTTACTAATATTATATATGTATAATATTAACACTTACCAAGTAACATTTGTGGTCACAAAACCTCCGTATTCTGAAAAGAATAGTTCAACTAGCATTGCATCCTAGTAATTTACCCACGTGTTCAGGTAGCTTCATTTGGATGAATAAAGCCTCATCGTTTCCTCTCTACTAGCTACGCCAATCGTGAGAACTCACCTCCTCCTCCTCCTCCTATTATTATTGTCCAGAATGTGAATTTACTGTTATCAAATAAAAATAGACAAACAACAACGTGGAAGAATGACGCCTTGGCCAGCTGCCCAAATAACAATGAGGAGTTGAGGATGTTTTGGAGGTACCATTGTGAACTCCTCTCCAAAGATGTCACTAGTAGTAGTAGTGTTCATCCTGTACACGTCTTGAAGAGGGAGGGTACTTATGAACAAGAAAGCGAATGCATAAAAGTTAACCAGGAAGGAATTTATATTTATTAATAAAGAAAGAAAGAGGTCGAAAGTATTTGTTAAAAAGAATGTAGCCTCATATTCATACGCATGATACTTATTTGAATATATATACTACGCAGTTCCTTCCCTTTCTTTCGGAAAGGGATAATGATGCTGTGAATTCATGATATCAAACATGAAGTGATCGTCCCCTTGTTCATTGAGGTTGTTCATTTAAAAAGGGTTGCATTTAACTAGGTTGCCGTTGTTGAAGGGAACAACAGGGGGGAAATACAGGAAATATGTTTCTATGTACATAGAGTTGAAGCCTAGAACTGTCGTTCTCAGACACAATACAAAAATATTAAAATTATGAATAGTAAAGGGGTCAACTCACTTATATGTATAAACATATTCATAACTCTTTAAGTATATGTATTACACTACACTACACTCATCATTTGCATCAGGCAGTATTTAAGTATTTAAGGGAGTGTGTGTCTCTTAGACATTTCTCTGTCCTTCATGTCCTCTCATTCCAGGGAAACTTTCATTGGGGAATTTGCTTATTTTTTCACATATATATATATATATATATTTTGCATTAGAGGTATTATCCTTGGGATCAAATACATACATACATACATACATATTTTTGAAACATTTAAAATTCTTGTTTCCCCATATGAAAAAGAAATGACTCAAGTTCAAGGATTGAGCTCAGTTCAATATTTACTTATGTACATTACATAATAATATGTTATATGTAAAATGACATAGTACAAAAATCCATACAAAGTAGTGAAATCCTTATCAATAATCATTTAAAAGTGTAAAAGAGAAAGGAATCATTTGAGTTATCCGTGTGAACTTACTTTTCTGTATATATATATATATAAGAGTTTCATTTTTCCTTGTATCTTTTTTTTAAGTCTCATATCGTCGTGGGTTTCTGTGGATGGTGTTCTACTACTAACTACCCTCTCCCCCCCCCCTTTCCCCCTTTTTAACTTCGCATTTATAATTGTTGTATTTTTTTTTTTTACTGTTTGACAAAAACATATATGAATAACTACAATTTTCCTTGTAGTTATTGAATAGAAACAGCAGAGCTTAGTGAACAAGTTTTTTTTTTTTTTTTTTTTTTTTTTTCTTTACACATTCAGTGCCCCACTCCTAAATAAACAACGATTTTCATTTTTAATAGGGTATAGATATATGTATACATATTTCATTTTTACAAGTTGAATGGACAATGGCAAGGCAACAACATCAAGTAAGAAAGACACACAAAGACTTTTCTGTTTCTCCTTTTATAAAATATATATGTATATGTATTTCAACAGATTATTACGTACATATATTTTTCAGTTCCTCGCTTCCTTCGTTGTCAATTCCTTGGCTTTGGTAGCTGGAGCTTATCAATGTGCACCCTCAATTATTTTACCAGGTCTTCTTCAGAGTGAGAGACCTCAAATCACGTTGGATGAAGGGTCATCCATTGCGTCGATGAGTATGATGGGAGCTGTTTTTGGGTCCATACTATGTGGGTGGTTTGTGGACGTGATTGGACGGAAGAAATGTCTCATTTTTGACTGTATTCTCTACTGCTTTAGTGTTTATTTACAAACATGGGATTTCAGTATGGCTAGAATTACTGCTGGAAGATTTATTGTGGGATGGCTCCTAGTCTCAGGAAGAATATCCATTCATCCCTTTATAGCTGAAATATCCACTCCAGAAAATAGGTTTGAGCCACTCCAAATACATGTTAAAACTTGACAAGTTGAATATTGTTTGATTTTTTTCCTTTAAAAGGGTTTTTACAAGCAATGGATACATGCTCATGTTTTCAATCGGCATGACCATCATAAATCTATGTGGATCCTTTCTACATTGGCAAATAGCCTGTGCCATTCCATTGGTTTTTGTTCTCATCGCTTTTACGGGACTACAAGTAAGACTTTTATTGCATGTATTTATGATCCACCATTTTTGAATCTCTTTATCTTTTAGTTTATTCATGAAAGTCCTCATTGGTTAATACAAAAAGGTGAATATGCCAAGGCTCTTGACTCCTTCATATACTATGACCGAACAGAAGAGGAGGCACAAATTGAGTTTTTAGAATATAAAACGGAATATGAGGCTAAAATTAATATAGAGCTGGGAAGGAGGAAGCCAAAAGATTTACCTTTGTTACAAAAATGGGCGGCTGACTTGGGGAGATGGAGAGAGCCGGGTTTTTATAAACCTCTGATTTATCTAAGTGTTTATGGATCACTCATTGAATTGAGTTCCATGGTGACCATCGTCACTTATATGGTCATTATATTTCAAGTAAGTTCCTTTCTTCCTTTTATTTTATTTTTATCCAACTTTTAACTGTTAACAATTACAGAAAACGGGATCTCCTTTTGATCCCTACTTTGCTTCCACACTCATTTGCTTCCTAAGGATTTTTGCAACCCTCATTGGCATCAAATTAATGCATCAAATCCCAAAACGCCGTTTATTTCTTATTGTGGGGTCCTTTACAGTTTTAGTATTAGCGTCCTTGGGTTTTTTCTGCTGGATTACATCCCCAGAGGAAAAAGAGAGTTTTGCATGGATCCCTTTCATTTTGATTCTCCTTATTTTTGTGGGCTTTTCCTTTGGATATGGAACCATTTTTCATTGTTTAATGGGAGAGCTATTCCTTCCTAACTTGAAATCTGTGAGCAGTACCATTGTCTACTCATGTGTTCTAACCACCTCATATATGTAAGTACTAATCTCATCAGCATTTGACGTTTCTTATGAATTTCTGGCTATAATCGTCGTCTTCTTTCCCCCCCCCCCTTACTTATAGCATCGTCAAATACTCTTTAGTTCTTATCGAGCTCCTGGACATTTATGGACTCTTTTGGTTATTTGCTGGATTTGCCTCATTCACCACTCTACATGGTTGGCTATTCATGCCAGAAACCACTGGGAAGTCCTTACAACAAATTCAAAAGTATTACTCAATCGATGATGAATCCCCTAAAACTCCAAAAGTTTGACAACTCAAGATCAAGAATAAATCATTCTGTCTGAAATCATCGAGTACTCTTCTGGGACAACTCGAGCTCAACATTTATACATGTGCATCACTCGTCCCCTCCAACCCCCCAAATCTGTAAAAATTGTCAGAGAATTGATATGTTAAAAGAAAATACTAAATGGAGTCATTTATTTCAATATCAAGACTGCATTCACCTCAAATCATTCCTCATAAGTACAGTATCTGATAGATAGTGATAGTGAATATTTATTTAGAAAACTTTACTTCAAATTGTGTAATTACTTTTTCGAATATTTTTATATTTATTTTTTTTTCCTTATCAGTTTATTATGATTTATGTATGTACATATTTTCTAGCTTTTTGCAAAAATAAATGTATAGAATGAATGTGAATTAATTTGTTTGTCGAAATAAACATCAGCCAAAGAGCACATACATTGGTTTGATAGCTAAGTTCATTCATGCAATTACAATAGATATATAGATAAGAAATGCATTGGAAATGAAATCAATTACAAAAAGGAAGACATGAGAGTGATAATTAATTGTTAAATATCTTATGCTTAGTATTTGATTAGCCTTTGATTCATTACTTCTTTACTTTGAAGATTGGAGAGTGCACTTAAATTTCTGCAGGGCATTACTTCCATTTTGAATGGCAGAAAAGTTCTTCAATCTAAAAATCCAGATAGCTTAACATGCTGTTGACAAAATATCCCTCAATTTTATCTACTTTTATTTAGTTATAATTGCAGATATAATTTCCCAAAATCATATTTATCTATGTATTTTCAAAAGATACCCATAAAAAACGAATTGAAAGTGTAGAATCCTCTTTTTACAGTATATTATCAATACTCATATTTAGAAGAGATTCAAAATAGATCTTGGAACTAATTCTGGGTTACTTTAAAAAGTGAAAACTCCTTACTATTGTTCGGATCCTCTATGATAGAAGAATCAAGGAAATAAATATTTTCGAAATGAAGTAATTAATTCGATACGTTCATCAAATACAATAATATCCATCAAAATGATAAATCATTTCACTTTCTATATAAATAAATATATGAAAAAACACGAGGTTCCTTGACCCTTTATTTTTCAAGCATGACAAAGGCATAAGTATGTTCCTATGTATGTACCCCCCCCTACAAAGCAGTATTTCATTTATAAAATATTAATACCCATTTCGTATGCCTTTCCTTACCTTATAGAATTCATTTTATTTATGATTTTAAATCATTTATTTAGAGACTTTTATAGTCAAAGAATTTATATAGGAAAGGAACATTGATTGAATACTAATTGACTCTCTGCTAGATGAATAGAATATAATAATAGAGCTCAATGCTTAATCAAATTAGAATGTGTACTAATATAATTATTAGAGCCACATGCTCCGTCAAATGGTACCCGAATGAAATATTTAGTGTCGGTTTTTTAATGGTACTACAAGCTTGAACTATATACGATCAAATGTATCCTATTTGATATACTCGTCAGTGTAAGTTTTCTAATATTACATTGAACGGGTTAGTCCATTTTTTGATTTAAAAAGTTTGTTGAATGCTATGGGAAGAATGTAATAATCGTTGGATGATTCAACATAAAATAATCCGATTTCAATACTTGTGGACCTGGCAGTGTTGCAAACTAAATACGCCATCATAAAAGTGGTTGTTTGTTTTTCGAAAAACTACACTTTTAATTTTCAAAGTGTTAGATAGAGAATAGATATACAGTCAAACCTTGTCAAACGGTCACCTGCACTAAGCGGATGTATATCCAGTTCCCATGCAGGAAATTTATAACATAAATGCACTATATTTAGCATGCCCCTGGAATCCCCGGCCAGCGGGCACCCAAAATAATGCATATCGATAAAGATGAATAGGAATGTAAAAAATATGCAAATGGGGTGTGTAAAATAAAAAACAAAGAGAAAATCAAACTGGTAACTCTGACAATTTGATGAATATTGAGAAGGAAGGTGCTTGATCTGTCATAGGCGTTTTACTGAGCTACAAGCTGCTATTCTCCTTTATACATATATACAAATGAAGACATCAATAATAAATAACTACATTATTTATAAAATAGATGAGAGGCAGAAAATTAACTCAAATTAATGTCAGGAAATTATATATTTTTAACTAATAATAATTATACGAGGAGTTGAGCCCTTTTTGTTTACATTTTATTTGCTTTATTAACCTTAATGCATGTATTCCTTCATGCGAGATCTTACCATCAGGTAGATGTTCTCCCCTCAGTAGTAATAAAGGAAAAATGATAGCAGCTTTGGAAAACAAAAAGGTCTGTTCGAAGAGCCAACTCCACAAAATCTCCCACGCAGCATTTTGCATATTATTTACATTCCTAGATATACAGTCAAACCTTGTCAAACGGTCACCTGCTTTAAGCGTGTCACTCCACTAAGTGGATATATATCCAGTTCCCACGCTGGAAATTTATAACATAAATGCACTGTATTTAGCGTGCCCTGGAATCCCCGGCCAGCGGGCACTCAAAATAATGCCCATCAATAAAGATGAACCTGCTTCAATGGTCACTTTTTTTGGCGTTTACTGATTGTTAAATACAAAACTTCAGAAGCTGTCTACTTGAAATAGAATAATTAATTATTCTAGATATTAAGTTCTAATCCCGGTCACTCGGAGATGGTCATATGAGTACTTACTACTCATATTTTTATACAAGTTTGATCGTGTATAATCCAGATCCTGTAGATACATGTATCTATATGCAATAAATAAAATATATGCATAAATGAGAATGAATATGACAATTTTAACAAAGCTAGTGATGCATTATTAAAATTTAAACAGCTTGTAATTGATGTAAGAAATATTAGTATGCTAAATTAGAAGAACAGAGGTCGTTTGAACAAACGAAAATTTCAGATTTTTTTAGTAGTGTTATTGAAAATTATTATTCATTTTGTGATTTAAATGTATATTGATACATGTTATTAGTTGATTAAAGTTAATTTGATTCTAATTTTGGTTATATTTTATAAAGAAAGTTTTAAATACATGTATATTATTAGATACAGTTTATTTTGGAGTTCCTCTATTCTTTGATGCCCAATTTTCCAGATCAAAGTTTAAAAAAAGTAAACCTAGTTTAAGCGGCTACCTGCACTAAGCGGTCATTTTCTCATTTGGTCGCTTATTACAGGTTTGGTTGTGTGTGTGTGTGTGTGTATATATATATATATTCGCAGAAAAGCTCACTGAGTAGTTTTTAAAAATAAATAACCAACAACTCAGAAACCTCAAATGAAAAAAAACGAAAAACTTAGAATTTGATTGATGTCCAAATAAAAAAATATCCTTGTTTTTAGAAATCCACTCTAATTACAAAAAATTATCAGAAAATATTGACTTCCTCTGCAGAATTTAGTCGAGTGTGCGTTAAATGGTCAAATGATTAGATTTTTCTTAATATAGATAAGTACTTTTTTAATCCATTTAGCCATTTGAGTAACTACTTTTGGATCTAGTTGAAACAATGGATCACATGTCATTCAGAGATTTGTCTGTTTTTATATCAATGATTTCGAAAATAACAGGACTATTTGAATCAGATTCCTGCATTTCCATTGTTCATCCAAGAGAAGCTCAGTACCATATACATTTCTACAGATAATGGCCAATTTAATTATTATACGGAGTAGGCTCTTTAACGTATTGTAAAAATTACTCTGAACGTTAAAACATACATTAATTAATTAATTTGATTTTTTCCAAAGTAGAAGCACTTTGATTACAACAGTACTCCACAATAATATAATACTTTATATTATAGAACGCAAGATTTACCATTGGACTTACTTGCATACATTCCATTTGACCGTCTTTTAGACAGGGGTTTAAATGCTAAACAGTGTGAACTCAAATTACTAGATGTCATAAAATAACTGAATTTTTAATAATACAAAAAGTCTTCAGTCTAAAAATGAATTACTCATTGACCTTCTTGGAATGAATCATAAAAGATGTATCAAAAGAAGGTTTATATAAAAAATAAAAAGAAGATAAATAATTAAAATATAGTTAGCAAAAAGAAGGGCATTGAGTGACCGTTCAGTGATTTTAAATTAGATATACATTATCTAATAAAAGCATGGAAATGACAGATTTAAAAACAAAAAAAACCTGATTGAAAAATGTTGTCTTTCACTATTTTATGATATAATTCATTGAGTGAAAAGTTGAATATATATATATATATATATATATATATATATGTATAAATGATGATTCCCTTGAGATACAGTTTTTAATCATTCATGTTTTGTAAATGATATGCTAATTGCATTGACACAAAAAAAAATGCTACTCAACAAAGCACTAAAATGTTTTGAACTAGTATTGATGACGTATATATTTATATTTAAAACAATATACTTATTTGAAAAAGTAATTATATATATGAACAATATAGTTATTGATGATTCTAAGTAGAACTATTTTTCAAAATAAAGTAAAATTTATTTTTTCTTTTCTAAAATATATAATAGATTACTTAAATTTAAACAGTATTTATTAATTACTATCTCAACCCAGAATTTCCCAATTTCCCAATATCCCAAGTTTTAAAAATTGGTTTCCCGGAATAATCCATTGGTATAATTTTCCAGAAAATGATAATATCTAGTAAATATGTATGTATATACTAATAAAAATACGTGTTCATTTTTTTTGGGGGGGGGGGGGGGAGGGGGACCTTTTTAGACCCTAGATAAAGGCATTTTACTCTTAACAAAAGTCAAATAAATCATCTTGATTTCATAAGTGCTTTAACTTTTGTTTCACTTTCTCAGCTGATTTATAATTCTTTGTGTTTTTATTATCACAAAAAAGTTTGTTTTTTTGTGTGTGTGGAAAAGTCATGAAAATGGGGAAATGTAATGTGAACTAATTAGGGTGAAATATGTATAGTTGTAAGATAACGTCACTTTGTTAGTCTTTCTCTCTCTCTTTCTCTTTTTCTTAGTAGATATGTATTTTTACATATACATATATAGGTAGGAATGTAAATAATATGCAAAATACCGGTGCGAGATTTTGTGGAGTTGGCTCTTCGAACAGACCTTTTTGTTTTCCAAAGCTGTTATCATTTTTCCTTTATTACTACTGAGGAGAGAACATTCATTTGATAATAAAGATCTCGCATGAAGGAATGCATGCATTAAGGTTAATAAAGCAAATAAAATGTAAACAAAAAAGGGCTCAAGTCTTCGTATAATTATTAGTTAAAAATATATAATTTCCTGACATTAATTTGAGTTAATTTTCTGCCTCTCATCTATGGTATACAAGCATAATGTTATTATTTATTATTGATGTCTTCATTTGTATACACATATAAAGGAGAATAGCAGCTTGAGGCTCAGTAAAACGTCATGACAGCTCAAGCACCTTCCCTCTCAACATTCATCAAATTGTCAGAGTGGCCAGGTTGATGATTTTCTCTTTTTTTTTTTATTTTACACACCCCATTTGCATATTATTTACATTCCTAGCTATAGGTATATTTATGTATTCCAATGGCCCTTTGGTGGCTAAGGAATAGAGATAAAGGCAAGAGTCTAAATAAATAAATACATTTTAAGCTCAAATGTCGTTTAAATCATATCTTGATATTTATATATTGAACCATTTAACACTTTAGGGCTAGTCAATAAATAATGATGTGTAAAATGAAAACTACTTTGTCAATATTTGAGAAGTTAGTTGAACTTTCTCTTAAATCCATAGAAATGAGAAAAGAAATATTGTATTATATATTAGAGTTTATGGAAAAGTTGAATTCCCGATAACTCTAAAAAATAAAAATGGAGGAAAATCATTTTTTTTTTTCTCTCTCTCTCCAACTCCTTCTTTGTAAATTATAAACTTTTATTTTCTACGAAAAGAAATGGTTGAAAAAAGTTAACAGAAAAGAAAAAAATAATATTTTTATTTATATCAAAGAAGAGGGAAGTAAAATAAGTTTTCAATTTTCAGACAGTAAAAAAAAAAACCAAACTTTTTTCCATTCTCAATCTTTATGGGTCATCCATGCTTTAAAAAAATATATCATGATTCAGCTAGATTCAAAAGGGATTTAAAAAAAAAACTATCCATGCTTTAAGGATTAAATAAAAGTCTTTATAATAATAAGAAGTCTACATTATTCAATATTCATTTTGTACATACTTTTGCATGAAAATGAAACAACTTTTTCATAGAAAAGAATATTAAATTACATTTAATAAGTTTTTATGTTGATTTTTTAAGACCTTTTTTAAAACATAATTTCATTAAGGAAGAGTTAATTACTATGAAGAATATATATATATATATAAATTTTACAGCCAATGACTTTATAAGGTTGAATCCCCTTTCTGAGTGCTTTTAAACCTAGAGCTAGAAAATGTCCTTAATTTTTCAGGGTTTTTTTTTTTGCATAAGAATATAAAATTAAATTTGTATACTCAATGAAGTTTCGAACATTTAATAATAGAAAAAAAAAGTCTTTCAAATAATTGAAAAATGTAATTGTTGATTTCTCTCAGAAAAATAAATTTAATAATTCTTTGTTTTGTTAAAAAGAGAAAAATATATTTTTTATTGATAGATTTTCATTTCATTTTAACAACTCTCTATAGAAAAATATCTCCTTTACCAGTGATGAAATGTCTAGCCTATTTTTGTACAAGGTAGTCCATATATGTTATAACACCGATGGACTACGTTAATTAGTAATAGTAGGAACATAATTAATTATTTTGAACTGATACAAAAATTGCATATCTCATCTTTTTTTTTTTTTTTTTTTTTGCAAAAAGAAAAAAAATCCTAAATGAATACCCACATAGAGTATTAATCAAATGCTTTTAAGAATGTCCGTTATTGAATTTCAATTTCAATGCCTTGATGCCTTTTAGAACGTGTAATATTATTTATATTCTATCCAAGTCCAGACGATTTACCCAATTGCCAAAGTTGTGTATACCTCATAAATTTTATGCACTGCACATTAGTTGTTTTATACCCATATGAGCATTTCATGACAATCAAGGTCTTTTAAATTCAAAGACGATGAAAATAAACTCATCCGGGTGAATTATTGTAACAAGTTGATTCTTTTTGAGCAATACACTTAGGTCTTGGGTTAATTCATGATATATATATATATATATATATATATATATATCGTAAGTTTTTATTTTAACAAAATTATATTACTCTTTTATGACGAATGATTCTCTGATCCGGAGTAAAACTTTGATAAAAACCTCAAAAAAATAGCAATAGATTGAAAATATTTTCAATCCATTGCGTTGGTCTACTTAAAAAGTTCAAAATTTGCTTAATCGAACTTACTAACCAAATTTATGAATTGACAGATCAAATTCATGTTTTTGGCTTGATGGCTGAAATCGAAGATTTTAAAGGGCCAAAAGATTGGAAAAGAAAAAGTGTTCTTGTTTCCATTTGCGCCGGAAGAGTCAACCAAGAAATTGCTGACTTCCGAAAGTTGAACAGGATCTTTGTCTGGAAGGTCAGGAAAGAGTTGAAGGAGTCAGGAGGAGACTATAAAGGGATTGGGTCAAGGTTAGCCCAAAAAAATGCGTAAGGATTGCTTCAGAACCTCCCAATTTAATTCCAGGCTTGACAAAAAGATCAACACTGATCCAGTCAAACCCATGAGGACCATTGCACGCGAAATGGGGGTATCAAACAAGGTTATCTGGGACTGCGTGAATGAAAACTTGCGGTACAAGTCTTACAAGATGCGCAAGGGCTACTTGTTGAAGGCCAAGGCCAAGGAGAAACGGCTGAAGCACTGCAAGATGCTGGAGAACAAATTGAAGCATCCAATGGATCCTGAGATGCTCTGTTTTTTCCTGGTGGGAAAAACTTCTGTCGGGATCAAGATGGTTATCCTATAGTCCCAAGGACGTTCCCAGGGTCATGCAGACCAAGGTCCCGGCCACGATCATGGTCTTTGGCGTCATCTCCTCTGAGGGCCATGTCATACCGCCCTGCATCTTTCAGACGGGCTTGAGGATCAACACAGAGGAGTATGTGAAGGTCCTGAGGAGCCACGTATTACCCTGGATGAATAAGGTGACTGCCAGGCGTCCATATGTGTGGCAGCAGGACTCTACTCCATGCCATACCACCAGAATTACCCAAAAGTGGCTTAGTGATAATTTGTATGATTTTGTGCCACCAAACATCTGGCCCCCTAACTCCCCAGACTTGAACCCCATGGACTATTTGGTGCGAAGCGCAGTTGAGTGACACACTAACAAGTCTCCATGCAAAAAAAGTAGGAGCTGATCAAAAGGATCACGAAGGAGTTCAAGACCTTGAAGAAGGACATCGTCATCAAGACATGCTTGAGATTTCGGACAAGGATCGAGGCTGTCATTGCCGTTAGCAGCAATTTTATAGAATAAAAAATAAAGTATATTAATCCAGTTTTTAAATGGGATTAATTTCATTCAAATCAGTTCATTACTTTGAGATATTTATGTTTAAAAAAAAGTAAATTTGGTTGTCAAACCACACATTGCACTCACTCTGTACAATATTTTTTGTTTTATATCATCTCCATGTTCTCCTTAATCGTGAACATGTTCGGAAACAATAAATTAAACCATAATTATTCAAACTATAAGGCATTTAAATCATTTAAACTCTGTTGTATCAGCTTTTTCTTCCCTAGTCACACAACAAACTTAAATTAATCAACAAAAGAGAAAGTTCAACCCATACTGTCGTAATTTCGTGAGAGGTCAATCCATTTTTTATTTTTCTACATTATCTCTGGTGGAAAATATTCTTCATTTAGTTGCAAGAATACTCGTAGATTGACAATAAATATTTTTAACACAACAAATTTCTTTTCAGAATGCTAATAAGGTATACAAATTAACAGATGGTCAAAAGAACTTATTCATTCAAACCAACAGATTTCTAATAACGTTTTCTCTAGAAATGAAAAAAACCTCGTAATTTTAATCCACTTCTATATTTTTTGTCTATAAGCTAATGAATGGAATGCCAACTTATAAGTCCCCACCACAACTCGATGCTCATTAAATTCCCCTCCAAACATGAATTTGACCTCCAGAATGAGCACCTTGCTAATGGAGAAAGAAGAGTCATATTGATTAATGAATCCATTTACCTCGTCGCATAGCTGCTACATTTCCTTGCCCTCTCCAATCAATGAGGTATTGTTTAGATCCGTTATTAATATTATAAAAATATAAATATACTCGTTCATTCTGAAGATGTTATCAGGGGTTATTTATGAGTTTATTTATATTGGAAAATAATTTGGCAAATCATGACTACTTTCCAAAAGAAATAATTCATAAATACCCTTTTTATTCTTAGGTATTTCTTTATTGTTCGTTATTCACAAATCCCTTTGATTTTTTGTATCCCTTCCAACCTTTTGCTCGTGTGTCTCTGAGCTTAAAGTAAAAATTGTTTTTTGTATTATTATTATTATCCTCTTTTTTTTTTTAGATGCAAAGATAGAGAGAGAATTGATGAAAAAGTTACTCAGAATGTTTAAAAAGATGAATGGTTTTTACATAGATGCAAAACCAAAGTAGAAATGGTTTGGATTGAAACGATTAATCACCACAAAAGAAAGAAAGAAAGAGAGAGAGAGAGGCTTTTACGCCCATTGAATTATAATATTTGTTTGGCTTTTAGACTACTGTAAATCACTGAATATATATTTCTTCAAATAAAATTCAATTTTTTTACACCAAGCTTTTAATAGTAATAAAACAATTCGATTTCCTATTCGTATTATTTAAACACACGAGAACAAAGACCTTTTTCTTCATTAGCCCCATCATTAGTATACTTCATTCTTACATAAAAATACATTAGTGTGTATACACTTCGTAATTAATTTCTGTTCATTTATATCTCAGTTAGATAAATACGTACTCTTAAAATTACGTTAATTTGCTCATTAATCTCTTGTCCATCATTTGAGGAACATATTCATTGTACTTGTGTCTACTTTACTAAAATAGGCTCTATCAGTGTAACCAGGGATTTAATCATACCAATAATCAAAACTAGAAAGACACAAAGAAGCGAATTGACGACCCTGTGATTAATTTTTTTAATCAAATTCATTTGTTCTAGAATTGACTTTTTTGTTCACTAGGGGTGTCATGAATTACTATTTAAATAACCTCCTTGAAATTACTTTGTTACTTCAATTAAAACAAAGTGAATTATGTGGAGGGAAGACGAATATAAATATAATAGGGAGACATCTTGCGGTAAAAAAGTTAAGTCTCATAGACTAACAGGATCACTTTATTTTATAGCTTTGATCAAAATAAATTAAATATATGTAGGTATGTGTAACAAAAATCAAATGTGTTTTTACAATTTTTTAATATGACTCGTTTTGACCTATGACTTTGTGTATAAAAGTTTACTATTTAGCCCTCAAACATATTGCTAAATCTTGAATATAGTCTTCAATTAAATTATAAAGAACTGACTATCACGTGTACCTTTTTTGTTCACTCGCAACCTCGACTCACAAAAGGGAAAGGAAAAATTTGGAAAAACAACTGGTAGGGACCCTTCTGTATTTTCCTTGTTGCCAACTTGTAAATATTATGCAGAATTTATTATTTAGATATACTATATATTTATAAATTCTACCAAGCACAAACCAATCGTTACTACTTGTAATATATTCAAAATTCAAAAAAGGGCGCGCAATCCTTGATTTAATATATTTTTTACACATCAAAATCACAAATAATAAAAATACCCTTTACGAGTTCATAACACGTAGAGTCAGCTGCTTTAAATCAAAAGAGTCAATTGATTAAAATCAGCTGAAGGGAGAATACAGTGTGTTTTTGTTATTCCCAAAAAGCTCGTCGTGCATCCTTTTCGAGGGAGTTTGACGTGATTAGTGAAAGATTTTGGATTTTTTTTACAAGGGTGTGATCTTTATTGTATCTCACAACCTTTACTTTTAAAAAAGCACAAAATCAGTTGAGTGGCTATTCAATTCTTCATTTATTAGATGGGCATAGTTCATAGATGTACAAAAGATAACTCGGGTTCACCCATTCAACATTAGGAACATTAATAGTATTATGAACTCAAAAAGAGTATTATCGATGATTTTGATTTATACATATATTAAAGCAAGGATTGCCAAATTATACACAAAAGTATTTTCCTTTTAAGAGTTTTTTTTTTGCCCGTGGGTACCTCTCTGTCAGTACTTTAATATCTACAAGTTCTATTGAGTGGGAGTTCAAACACTGAATACCCCAATCTAATATTTAAAAGCTCCTTTGTTCCTTCATTATTTCTATCTTTTTCTACGCTCTTCTGCTTTTTTGGGAGGAGATAATTAATTAATAGCCCAATACATATAAAATGTTATGTGTACGTCATAACAGACATACAGATATCCTTAGGAGAGGAAGCACTCATCCAATAAGCGATCAACATAGACATAAATCCTTAACCACCAAAGTTCTCACAACATACTGCCTACAAAGTGCATCAAGTCTTAAATCATGTTTGAGCATAAATCCACCAAAAATGCAAATTCATTCTTGCATATATGTAGAACATAAATTTACAAATCAGTCGACAAGAACAGACAAAAATGGTTTAATGTTAATATTATTATTATTTTCTTTGCAACGATCTTGACAAAAAAACAAAAACAAAAGAAGAAGGAATGAGAGTTATCTAGATATGTAAGTAAATTTACGAGACTTCATCTTGATTTTGTAACAGATTTAGTTAAGCTTTTACATTCGTTAGAAGCCATTTTGAATAATATTGCTTTACATATGTGTACTGATTTTTTAAATCCCTAAAGGGATTTATGTAATCAATTTCCTTCAACCTTTGATGGGGGTTTTTTTTTCTCCCCTCCATTTTTCTATATTAACCTTCAACCAAAAAATAGGAAATGGCTTAAGAAAATAAGCATTTAAAACCATACCTAGGTAGGTAGGTAGTTAGGTACATAAATCAATATTGATACGTCCATACTCAATACAATATCAATATAAAGCAGTGCCAATGATTGAAAAGTCTATAGAAAATGTAATTTAACGTATTTTAACTCTATGTATTTACAAATTATACAAAATATGGCCTCAAAGATAAGTTTCAAAGGGTTTTAATTTGGGATCATTTGATTTGGTTTTCATTGTATCACTACTACTAATAGATGTGTGCATGTATGTACATATTTAGGGAAGAGGGATCTTTTTGAACACACATAAATGGAATCACAATAATAAAAAAACTTAGCTACATACAATACATTTTATTTCATCTGCTCCTTCCAAGAGGAGTGAATTATGTATGTGCGGCCACAAATTATAGAAACATTAATGTATGAACCATTTTAGATAGCATATACATAGAGTATGTATATATTTTATAGACATTGGTTTTGTTTTATTCTTTTTTTTTTTTTTTTTTTTTGCAGTAATTTGAAATGACAATTTATAAGTGACAAGACAGTTTATATAGTTTATATATTATTTAGTAAAATATTGAAATATATATATATTTTTTTGTCATATACTTTCAATATATGGACTTGAGTTGAAGTATCTACAATAATAATAATACAAATGTGATACCCTCACCCATAAAATCAATCTGTGGGAAAAAATTATGTAAAAATCGATTTATATATATTTGTACTTTTATTAAATAGCCTTTAATCATAAGAAGGGATGGGAATTTTGTTGAGGTGTGCTCAGAATATTAAATAGTACTTAATAGCTGTTGGAAACTAAGAGGATTAAAGTGAATTTGAATCGTCAGAAATCCAGGAGAGGAGGCAACCTTTCTTCACTATGATTTCTTGATAATTACAAATTGAACTACTTATAATTGTTGCAAGTTATTTTCTCAAGGATACAGAGAACATTGAATACGTATTGGTTATAAAGGTAGTGGACCCAACTGATATTTTTCTTTCCTTCCTTAAACTCAACACTATCTCCACATTTCTCCCATGTCTAATCCTAAGACACTCAGGGATCAGTAGGGATGGGATCTCAAGATTTTTTCCATGTCTACTCATAACTAGAGATGATAAAAAAGAACCTGGCAAGCGATCATCACTCCATGGTCATGTACTATATATTTTCACGCTTACATCATTTTGTCTTACAAAATACCTCACATTTTATGAGGAATGATTTCTTTCCACGATTTTCTAGCAAATGCCCAAATTGATTAAATATGTATAAGCTGCTTTGGGATAAAATAGCAAATTACCAACAGCTTCTTTATTCCCTTTATTCCCCCACCTTACTTTCGGCAGCGTATCAGCTGACATTATGTTAATCCCTGACATCCTATTTAGTATTATACCTAGGAATGTAAATAATATGCAAAATGCCGCGTGCGAGATTTTGTGGAGTTGGCTCTTCAAACAGACCTTTTTGTTTTCCAAAGCTGTTATCATTTTTCCTTTATTACTACTGAGGGGAGAACATCTACCTGATAGTAAAGATCTGGCATGAAGGAATACATGCATTAAGGTTAATAATAAAGCAAATAAAATGTAAACAAAAAATGACTCAAGTCCTCGTATAATTATTATTATTAGTTAAAAATATATAATTTCCTGACATTAATTTCAGTTAATTTTCTGCCTCTTATCTATAGATGGTATAAATAATGTTATTATTTATTATTGATGTCTTCATTTGTATATATGTATAAAGGAGAATAGCAGCTTGATGCTCAGTCAAACGTCATGACAGCTCAAGCAGCTTCACTCTCAACATTCATCAAATTGTCAGAGTGGCCAGGTTTTGTTGATTTTCTCTTTCTTTTTATTTTACACACCCCATTTGCATATTTTTTACATTTCTAAGATGTCATCTTAGGCGTGGATTTGACTATTGACACATCATTAAAATACAATAGCACATATTGAAACTAAAATATTGTAAGGGGGGGGGGGGGAGTCAACAATTTCATTTATTGCGCGAAGTTGAATTTATCTTGATTAGACATTAATTACTTTTGATCGTTTACATTCTAATGTTGCAACTCCGTTGCTCATATGTATGTTCATTTGTATTAGTTAAGTAAATATATATTAATTGCTATATATTAACTACAAATATATGAAATTCAATGATAAAATTTGCATTTCTTGATCCTGTTTGAAGTTGTATTTACAATGTAATACCAAATATCTATGTGGAGAGAGTCCATTCTTCTGACTTCTGGAATCCCATTTCATCAAGAAGTACACAGTACAAATAAGCATACTAAGTTATATTATTTTTAAAGCAGAGGAAATGAGGAATAGTTATGGTCATAGTTTTCGGGATTTAGGCATTAAATACTATAGATAATCTTTAACCTGAAGCATGTCTAAGTAGGCAAAATCCAAATACTATACTAACGAATTATATATATTGGTTATCATAATGCTGAATCAAAGTTTTTTATGCCTATTACAAGTATCTCTGATTCTCATCAGTGTTGAAGTCTTGATATTGGGAAGTGAAATATGGAGTCAGTGACTCTCAAAATTGTGTGTCCATTGTTGTTATTTTCCAAACAGCTAAGCCTTGTAGGCTCTACAATCTTCATTACACACCTTCAGGCAACTTTTGCTTTCTTGTATAAACTACACTTATTTGTAAATTAATTAATCACTCATATTTTTCAGGCAAAGAATAACAACAAAAGTGTTATTTTTATTTGACTGTAAAACAAATATGTTAGACGTAGAGGTAATCCTTCAGATTTGAGTCTAATATGTACATTGAAACATACATTTATAAGTTCAAACTTGACTCGAGTCCCCTTCTACATTGTACATACTCACATTAATAACATTCCATACTAAATTTACGAGTGAAAAAGACGTAGAATATGACTAGCCACTAGCCTTCTTCTTTTTTTATATGCATTCACGGTTCACGAAAGAATTATTAACCCACACAGAAGATATAATACCCCGATACAGAAACGCTTTTTGTCTCTCGATATATGTTTACTTATACCAACAACAACAAACATCTAGACATAATCTTCAATGACTACAAAAACATGTCCCATGGAATTATTATTGTTCTCTACGAGATCGTTGACTGAATATCTGTATACATACATACATACATAAACATTAAATATATCTAAGTAGCATAACAAGAACTTATAAGTATACATATTTTAAACCAATGGAAACATGCATATTTGGTCATAGCTACATTTATGTGATTGTACGTCTGTATTTTGTATTTTTTATATAGCTTAAAATATATATCCCATCAAAAACCGTGTTTTTTTTTTTATCATAAATGACTATAAATAGCCTCACATACTTTAAATCTCTTTAAAAATAAAAACAAAGCACTTTTATATTTCATGAAGCATAAAGCTTGTATCTTCACATTTTATAAAGTAAAATAGAATGGAAAAATATATATATTTTTTTTTCATACCCATAAATTTTTTGAATAAATGAATGTTCTTCCATTCAATCAGAAAATTACTATTGGGCTTAACAATACCTCTTTTTTAAATAATGAAAGCATAAAATAGAATGACAGTAAAATTTATTGATTTTTGAATGCATTATTTGCATGATGTATGTAGATAGGTGAATGCAAGTTCTTGGTGGATCAATTATGCAAATATTATTTTGAAAATACCATAAATCAAGGGTATTTCAAGGCTTTTTTAAAGGGGAAGAGAAGGGAATGATTATGATATATATTGGCATGTAAATATGTATGCATATTGAACAAAGTGTTGAGTTAGGAGTAATATGCTTTAATATGCAGTATACATATATTTCTACTAAATAGGGATGTTAAAAAAGTGTTCTTCCCAGCCGGTGTAAAAATCAGGATTAAGATAACGTTATAAAAAACATATGGTAAGACTCAGAGACATCATTTCAGCTATCGATTCTTAAATTAACCTAGGATTTTGCTGTTTTCTTCCACAAATAACATACTGGGTACCGGGAAAAGTCAAGGGAGGCAGTTTGACAAAAACTTGACGATATTCACTCAACTCTTCATTGTAATTGTTTTTCAGAAAGTGGGGGAAATCAATGTTCCAGCGCTCAATGCATATTTATTTTAGTTACGAAAAAAGAAAGAGAAAAGTCATAAAATGTGTATTTTGTGACATTATTTAATTGCAAATGGTAGCTCATTTTTTATGTCAAGACATTTCTTTTTAATAGATTGTCAAAGAGCATTAAAAAAGAATGATGAGATCTTTAAAAAAAAAAAAAATTACAGCTTGACAACTGATATGATTTTAAAGTGATCGACACTCGCTTGGAAAGATTGTTTATTTTTAGTAGAATAGGTAGAATAGACTACAATAAGCAATTGAATTTATAGAATGAAATATTCAAAATATTGTAATATACGTTTAATCAAAAAACAAAAATCTAATGTACATATTATTAAATCAGAATATGCAATTACATTGATTGCTCTTTGATCAATTACAATTTGACCTTCAGAAAAGAGTTTTCTTAATTGTGAGTTTTTGAATTTCTTATGATGAGGTGATATGGCGATAAATAATCTTTCATTGTCATTTCCACTACATTAAGGATGAACAATCTCAACCTCAATTAAAGAAAAAGAATAAAAATAAATAAATAAGCTCTAAACAACTTTTATATTTATGTGACTACATATAATAGACGTAACAATTCCAGATGTCAGAGCCGGCCAGCCATTGGTCAATCTCTAAAAAAATAAACCCTGTAAATTTGCTTTACTTGAAGGACATATACCTAATAACACTCATGAAAAAATGGTGGGTTTCGTGTGAGACCCGTTGTGAGCCCTTGTTTTAGAGTAAATGAATCTCAGGTATACAAATTTTTTTCAGACTCACTTCCTCCCAACTCTAATTCAATATTAGTCTTTCTTCAATTTTAAGTCCTTTAAATATTAGGATGGATATGGATGAAAAACTATGGTTGTCAGACGAAAGGAATTTGAATGTACATACATAATATTTCTAAGCATAATTCCCTATTGTTAAAATATTTCTTCATGATCAATCAAATCCCTTAAACCTTGATGTAAAACTCTTTACAAATGTCATACTCATATCTGTTTTATACGCTCAAGATATTATTGAAAAGTAGCAACGCTTAATAAGGAGCACTTTTGAGGACTATGAACTCCGCAATATTTAATAGGATATTAGGGATGAATAATATATATGTACGTACATAGAAAAATAATAGTACTCAAGTTGGCCCTGACTCCCATGATGCAGTTATTAAAATAAGATTATTTTCTTGAATTTACTCTCATGCAGTGGGATCAAATGATGTTGTCTAAGAATAATTTTATTTTTCTACATATATATTGTTCTGTCTTTTATGCGTTCATTGTGTGATATTGTTATCTAAAAAAATTTTATTATCAAGTCACGATGTATTTTTCCTTACATTTTGACCTCTTGATTGGTATATACATTATTGGTATAAAAAACTATAGTCAAAGATTTGGGGATATTCTTCAAATATGTGGGTATATCACTGTATGTAAGGGGTCGGAACAAATCCAGGGCTTCAAAATATCCATATAATTTGTTGAATGATGATGATGTGAAAATAAAATCCTATTGCAAAAAGGTGTGTAATATCATGGTGAGATAAAGAAAATACATAATTGTACATATGATTGCTCTGATAAATAACTTTAGTATTTTAGTTAAATGAATAGACAGTTATGTCATTACCCATTATGTCAATCTAAAATTTAACTGGGTATGATGCCCTTCTTACAACTATGTATATCTCCATCTATGACAAATGCAAAAGTTTTTGGGCATTATTTGCTCGTAAACTTGTCAAGCTTTTGGTTGATTTAATAATTTTTTGAATAGTTTTTTATTTATTTTTTTGTTCATAATATTTTCCATCTCTGAAAAAAGGCAAATCAATTTGATCAAAAATGAGATTGAATGAGTTGAAAATCTTGAGTTTTTTTAATACATTTATAAAATAATACTTCCATAAAAAAACTATTGTAAAGTTGTTAATCAAGTCAATTTCTGCACCTTTTATGCTCATCAGATAGTCTGATTCTAATGTAATTTGTAAGTTTTTTACATATTTATAAGCTAATTTTGGACTTTTTTTCCCTTCTTTATATGAAGAAAGATTGAGGGATTCAATTATAATTATTATACCTTTTCAAGTTCAATTTGGGAATAAGCAAGTTCAATATAGGAATAAGAAATTGAGTGGGTGCATGAATGCTTAAGAAAAGCAAAGGATGTATATGGAGGGCTAGTAGTACTTGTTATTGATAATGCTCCGGCCCACTCCAGGATTGAAGAAGAGTTTTCAATTCACAAAATTTTAAGACTTGGGCCTTACTGTCCTATGCTCAATCTAATTGAGCATATTTTGTCAATATTAAAAGCCTTATTGAAAAGAGAATTAGCTAGAAAAATTGAGAATATTTTTAATGCTGAATGAAATGATTGCAGCATTTCGGAGCAAAGAGCAAGAACAGCTCTTGAACAATTAATTGAAGAAATACTAAATGAAATTACCTCAATGATTTGTAATAATTGTATTATTAGCATCCAGAATCGTTTTGTAGAAGTGATTAATTTTGTTGACATGAGATTCTGATAAATTTATTGTTATGTTAAATTTCATGAATATTCTTCTTTATTATTTATTCCCATATTGAACTTACTTATTCCCATATTGAACTTGAAAAGGTATATATAGTCCATAAAATTAAGCTTAAAAGTACCTTTTCTATGACTTTTTTTTTTTTCGGATGACACCTTAATTTTGTCATATTTTAAAGCTCATTTAAAACATCAATTTCGAATATTTTGATGAAATAAATAAACTGATTTAAAAGTAAAATGAGTTGACATTTCGAAAATACGTCAACCACTGAAGTTAAATCATTTTTCATGAATAGAGTTATTCGATTTTTTTAATATTATTTACTCATATAATATAAGTAGATATTAGATGTATATTGCAATATGCTAATATAAATAAGGATTTTAGTTTACCTCTTAGCCAAAATCTACATATTTAAATAATCAAATATGACGACAAATACAAACCAAAATCAAATAAAACAAAAATAAACTCAAAAATAGGTATATTAAATTGGCAATCAATTGTGATCTTTTGCCTTCCTCAAACAAAGCCTTCTTACCTGCAAATAATTATTTTTAAAATAGAGATGAATTTAACCGAATCTGAGAGTTTGTATTGGATCCAATTAAAAACATAGTTCTAAGAATCAATATCATCAGTAGTATCCTCAAAGATTGCTACCTACCGAGACTAAAACTATAATTTACAAGCAAAATACATTACTCCGTTTTCAAATGGTTTTTTGAAAAACTCCTACGCTACATAGTTATTTATGTCCATTGCCGTTTGTTAAATTAAATGCAGAGATATATATTCAAAGTAGGATTAGAGCTGCTGAGAATGATTGATGGAGCGCTCCTTCGATCCTGGTATTATTATACAAAATCCTGGAAAATGGAAGATTTTGATGTGATCAAAAAAAAAGAAGAAATTATTAAACCTAAATGAAAAAAGGAAATTCGACTTTTAAGCATTTAGAAAAATAGTTAATAGGACAAAATAACTATTTGCGTTAAGATTGCAAACGGGAGAAATCATCCAGAAGAAACGAGTAGAAGTACTGAGGGAAGTATGAAAATACTATAAAAATCTTTATATACATATAGTTGTCCGAATTGCTGGGTAAATGTTTTATATAATTTCTGTTTTAATTGGCGGTCAATTAAGAGAGATGGAAACGGATTTTACTTGGCATGGCTCCCGGTCTTTTGTACTTAAAAAGAAGAGATCCAATATTCAAAAAATGCAATATTTTAAAAACTACAATAGGCACCAAGCCAGGATATGAAATCCCGCCTATTCGATTCCATCTTTCAAATGTCCCTTTCCCGATGGGAATTCATTGACAAAAATTTGAGCATACTTCAAAAGTCCTCATCAAGAGTTAATATTTATTCCAGGATCATGGGGAATATTTTCTATTCTCCTAGGGGTTGAGAGTAGTGGGATTTACTTTCTCTAACATAGACTCTTTGTGATTCTCATAAATAGTTTTAATACATACATTATTTATCTATTATATATATATATATATATATGTTATGTATAAACAGATCATGCAATGATAATAAATTATATAAGGCTTATCAATTTGTAAGAAACAAATATTCCCTTCATTTTTGATCAATACATACACAAGTTAAATACTGTGTTTTTATAAGCAAAAAGGAACAAAGGGTTCACTCAACCGGATGTATGTACATACACATAAATTCACCCGCAATGACTCAAGATTTTTTTTTTTTTTTAATTTTTTTACGACAACGAAAAGAAAACTAACTACAGTCACACAATGCATGATGACATCCAATTTGCGTAAAAATTTTTATTCTTCAAACGTGAATAAAGAGATGTTCGTATTAAATTAATGAGGATGCCCTATGGGGAAAAAAAAAAGGTTAAATTCCAATGACATTTTCTCCCAATAAAATTAGGCGTGTCTGTTATTGTAATTTTACATTTATTTATAAATAATTGTATTATGTCATTGTACAGAAATAAATTCAATGTATGTATTGGATAAAAGACATTTAATATTGAAGCATCACTAAGCAATTACTTTTGTAGATACTCCATGATGTGTAAAATTTTTGCAATAGTGTGGAGACTCGGTCTGAGACCGATATTTTTATTATTTTTTTTCGTCGTGTCTTAAGACTGATATTATAAAGACAGAAAAGTGTAAACTTTTTCAAACCCTGAACAGTTATTTCATCAATTTTGGGAGAACTCTGGGCATAATGTTTTAAAGGGACAAACGAGAGACTTTGAATTAATTAAATATCTGATAATGAACAATTTAAAACATTGCTTTGACTCTAAAAATTCACATGATGTCACCCTAGTAATGTTTGCGAATGTATTTTTTAAAAACCCCGATCCACACCATGAATAGTTGATTAAACAAAAACCGATCCTGACATATTGTTTAGATGAGAGCTTTCAAAATCAAACTTGTTTGTACTGAACCGATCTCGTATTTCAAATAAAAAAACTTAAATGAATGTTTAACAACAATAAAAATCTAATATACAAATTATTTCTGGTTCAGAAAATGGTTGCTGTAATAATAATAATAATAATAACTGGATAAATTGATAAACTGTTGATTCTCCGTAATATGGATTTGATTTTTTATACATATATGTATAATAAAACCAATTTCATATGAACTAGCCCTTGAAATATGCATCCACAAAGGTACGTAATTATCATTATTATTATTTTTTTTTTCAATCTTGTTTTATTTTTTAAAAGGAATTCACTTGTAAAATACAGGTATACTCAAATATATTATAGATACATAAATATGTTATGTATTAATTAGTAATAACTAATTAAACATCAAGGCTGCAGAATTCTTATACCTAACAATCAATGATTCTAGGTATATGTATGCATGACCATCCATGAAATTCAAAGCTGTATTGGATTTACATTAATTTATTGGAAAAGTTTTTTTTTTTACATTATGATTTCGCTCAAACTATCACTTCGTGCAGCACCTTCAACTGTATGTATACCTATTTATAGTTTTCTAAATAATATCGTCATTATCATCTGGCTTCTTCCATGAACCTACATGGTATATAAATACCATATTATTTTCTTCTCATACCTTTCTACAGATGTGCCTTAATTACATGCAATTTTTCCCCACTTATGGTTTGCGTCTATAAAAATTAGTTTCCAGCTGGCTGGCAAATACCTATTACATATATTATATTGGTACATAGACTTTTTTAAATATTAATAAACTATCTTCTTTATTGATCATTCACATTGGTATTTTCATTGATGAGTCACATTTGCAAACTATTTGCCAACTATTGCACCATTCTTTATTTCACTCGAGGGCAGTGTTTCTCAACTAATGGATTGGAGAAAAATACTGATTCCGTAAGAAAATGTCTCCTGTCCTGCGGCCATATGAGAGACAGGAAAAAGAAAGAAGCAAAAGGTGGATAAGCAAAACAGAAAACTTAAAATGGGTTTATCTTACACGACGAAAGAAGAGGCATTATTGCATTGCAAAGTTTCCTTGGGGGTATTCAGATTCTCTTACTTTGCAAAAATAATCCACTAGACTCCTTTAGCTAAGTATGTAGATGTGTGTATGCATACTTTTTCATTGTTTTTTCCTTACACGTAATTTTGAACATGCTTTGACCTACTCTTCAGATTTTTTTTTCAAAACAACGGTTTAGTCGATGCTATCTACAAATATTTATTACAGTGTGGCCCTCTTGTGGAAATTGTAGGTTTGACAACGCATGCAGAAGCTTCTCTAGGTAAAGTCTTATGAACGGACGCCTCTCCTTATGTCCTATTATTTCTGGTGTTCTCTAGAATTTCCTTAAAGAAAAATAAGTCATGTCATTCCTTCAAAAAAAAGATTGAAAAATATTACTCTGAGGAACAAGGGTATGAATCCCTAGTTTTTATCAGCTATGGATCCGTCTGCTTATGGCTTTTATTAGTGTTCTAAAGGTTGTTCTACAGAGCAATAATCAAAGGGCAGAGTGGACGAAATAATAAATAGAGATGATTGATCATTTTAGGGAAAGTGACACTCTTTACCAAATACCTTACAATTTGGGGCCTTTTTACCTTCGCTCTTTGAAGAGTGGAGGTTGAGAAATGCAGCAAAGATATAGGTAGATAATTAATTAGTGCAACAAAGATACTAATTAGAGGAAAATAGATACAATTGGAGGAAAAGTAAATTCCTAATAAACATATCACCAATCCTTTGTACCAAAAAGAAGGAGGAGAAAAAAGATCAGAAATCTGTAAATAAGTAGTCAATTACTTATGTTATGCAGCCTCCAACTATTGTTTGTTTGATAGTAGGGACATTTACACTCATGATGTATGTAGTTCTTAGGATCGGTTTTGGTCCCGATACCAATTTTTGAAGGTCATAGTCTCGGAGATAATATTAAGATGAAAACAAATCGTTTTGACAATTTAACAAAAAAAATAATGATTTTTAGTTTCGATCCGTTTTAAAATCTTGAAGTCGTGTAAGGTGATCTCAACCAATACACAGGTTTTTTATGCTATTTGATGCAATATTCATGTATCTCCTGTAGAACGATGCCTAAAATACCTACATAGTATGTCAGTTGTAGTCCAATGATAACTTTACTATTATCTCAAACTCTTGGTACATCAATGTATATGTATATTCTTTAACCAAAGGAATGTTTACAACTTATCAAAATACAATTCGACATTCAAGACACACTGAGAGCAACAATAGAATAAAAAAAAAACACAATAGCTTCCAAGGGAATACTTATGAAACAATTGTATGAAATCAAATCAAAAGTGTTCAATAGACGACGCCCCTATGTAAACAAATTGTCGTTCATATATGTATTATGTGAGTACTTCAAATATTTAAATACTTTAAAAAGTAAAATCAATTATCAACTAGAAATATCTTTATGTATGTATGTAGACACATGAATACTTTTATTCAAGGTCCATATCCTTGAATGTTACATACATAACCAAATAATAAAAATATAGGTTTTTGTATATTTTAAAAGTATTGATTAGTCATTTATTTCTTGGATTTTTAATTAACTCACATGGACAACAATAATCAGAAGAAGATAAGATGCATACCATCAAATATAGGGCATGTACATATAAAAATCAATGATATTATTTCATTAACGTGTAACCCCTGTATTTTTTTCCCCTTCTCTCCTTAAGCCTTTATGGAGATTTAAAAAGAATAGAAAGGGAAGAGGGGGGAGGGGGGGGGGTATTGGGTACAAAATAAGAAGAGATATGAAAAAACGAAATGAAGAAGAGTTTTCCTAATCCAATTAAATATTGTACATTCATACCTAGCTAACTGGGTAGATAGACTACAGAAGAAAAAAGCTACAAAAAGAGACTCAAAAAGAAGAAAAAGAAGAAAGTAAAGTAGATTAACTAAGACTTGTGGTAAAGTTATCAAAGCTTAATTATAAACATGGAATGCCTTGAATTAAGGTTCTCATTAGAGCAAAGGAAATGAAATTTGTTCGTTTCATAAAAGTGGGAGGGGGGGGGGGGAGAGAAGGAAAACTTAATTTATACACAATATTGTGGGTAGCATATTTAAAATATCAACAGTTCCTTTGTATTTTCTTGTCAGCTATTGATGTTCTACAACTTTTATTTCCCTTTTTTTGTAGTGTTCTGAACATAGTTGATTGGTTGCACGAGATTAGTCTTTTGTTGTGCTTTGAACAACTCCCTTCTATTTTAAAATGAAGAAAAATTGGCTAAGTATATATACGTCGAGCTTTTTTGTCCACTCGCAACCTCGACTGACAAAAGGGAAAGGAAAAATTTGGAAAACCAACTGGTTTTTCCTTGTTGCCAATTTGTTAATATTATGCAGAATTTATTATTTAGATATACTATATATTTATAAATTTTACCAATCACAAACCAATCGTTACTACTTGTAATGTATTCAAAATTCAAAAAAAGGGCGCGCAATCCTTGATTTAATATATTTTTTATGCATCAAAATCAGAAATAATAATAATAATACTCTCTTTGAGTTCATAACACGTAGAGTCAGCTGCTTTAAATCAAAAGAGTCAAATGATGAAAATCAGCTAAAGGGAGAATACAGTGTGTTTTTGTTTATCCCAAAAAGCTCGTCGTGATACCAGATAATTTTGGACTTTTTTTCCCTTCTTTATTGGAAGAAAGATTGAGGGATTCAATTATAATTATTATACCTTTTCAAGTTACATTTGGGAATAAGCAAGTTCAATATAGGAATAAGAAATTGAGTGGGTGCATGAATGCTTAAGAAAAGCAAAGGATGTATATGAAGGGCTAGTAGTACTTGTTATTGAGTATGCTCCGGCCCACTCCAGGATTGAAGAAGAGTTTTCAATTCACAAAATTTTAAGACTTGGGCCTTACTGTCCTATGCTCAATCTAATTGAGCATATTTTGTCAATATTAAAAGCCTTATTGAAAAGAGAATTAGCTAGAAAAATTGAGAATATTTTAAATGCTGAAGGAAATGATTGCAGCATTTCGGAGCAAATATCAAGAACAGCTCTGGAACAATTAATTGAAGAAGAACTAAATGAAATTACCTCAATGATTTGTAATAATTGTATATATTGCTAGCATCCAGAATCGTTTTGTAGATCTGATTAATTTTGTTGACATGAGATTCTGATAAATTTATTGTTATGTTAAATTTCATGAATATTATTCTTTATTATTTATTCCCATATTGAACTTTCTTATTCCCATATTGAACTTGAAAAGGTATAGTTTTGAAAATATTGCTTCATTTGGTACATTACCTAAAGTATTTCGATTGCTTTTGTACATACTATGACTAAAACGACTCTCAGCATTATTTCGTGAGCATGAAAAATTTACAACGACTGTGCATAACATTTGTAGGCCCTATTATTTTTGGGACACTTGCCCCATATTCATGAAATGTATAGAGTAGAAGCGAAACTTTACTAGCATCTGCAATAAGTTAAAATAAAATCTTGATAAATGAAAATATGTATTTTCGATCTACTGCCCTTTAAAAACTGATTTATTTCTTCTTCTCCATTATTGAAGGAAAGGTTGAGAGAGAGAGAGAGAGAGACAATGAAATCATTTCCATTTTATATGTATTAGCATAAATTAAATGTAATTTTTTATTTGTCAGATAATTTACGGTAGAAAATTAAAATACACATCACATACACATATCTCTCTATGTAGTCTTATATAAAAGCAAAAGATGGCATTACCATCTGTAGATTATTATTATTATTAGTATTGAGGTAAAACCCAATTAGCCTCAATAACTTTGCACACCTTGGTAAATGTGTAATCATAAAAGTATATATTTATAACCAATTGCTTGAATTTAGCCCTCAATTCGGAAGTTGACCTTCAAATTTTATATTTTGAAAAGATGAGAGGAGATTATATGACTCTGCTGATTGAGCATTCACTCTAAGCTTCACATCAAGGTTCAAAAAGGTCGTGATAGTTGCATTTAATTTGTTTTAAATGATTCTGGATTTTTTTTTTAAATTATAGATTATAGGTCAAGGGGGACAAAATGAACAATCTCAGCGAATTTTTTTAATAATTCATTCAGCGATTGGGAATAGTTTGGACATATGTATATATTTGTAACATGTTCATTCGTTTAAATTTCATTTATGTCTTTCATTTTTGATAAATGTTTAACAAACTGACTATGTTGAATCCATCTACCGTGTGTAGATTAGATTAAAATGTAGAAGACTTGAGTTAAAAAATTAATACATAGACCTGAACAAGATCATGGCGGATGTAGCCCCCTCCTTCTCTAGTTATCAGCTCTTCATATCGGGATCTGTAGGTGACACATACGTTGCTAACATACTTGATGGGTATGGAGGCTCATTTCCTGATAAGAGAGCATTCCAGGACTGAAACGTTTTTGTGGGGCTTCTTTTAGGCCTTGATCTATATCGAAAAATCAACTAGCTTTAAATTTGGAATTAGAGGAACGGTCACATATCCTTTTTTCATAAGTTCATATTTTTATTAGTGAAGGCTTGGGTGGCATTTGGGCGGGGGGGGGTGATCTGTGGCATCATTTTGCCAGATTACATTTGGACAGTCCTCAACAAAACTGTTGTTATCTTTCGAGGGGACTGATCGATACCACAGATGAACTAAATATAAATAAATAATATAAATTGATGTCAATTTTCTGTACATTGCAATTTTCCGATGGCAATATTTTTTTTTTTTTTTTTTTTTTTTTTGGGGGGGGGGGGGGGGACTCAACGTACATCTGGTATACGAAACCCCTCAAAGATGTACATTCACGCAAAAAAAAATATCCCTTCATACAATATAATGTTTGTGTAAATCAATATTGTACAAAATTGAGTTTGGCTTTTAGAGCTTGGCCCACGAAAATATCATTTGTATTTTATGTGGCCCCATATAAAAAATAATTATTGACCACTCCTGGATTCTAATCCAATTATTTTACCTTTAGGTAAAAGGTATTAAAAATACATAAAAGTACTACTACATATCATCATTTCATGACAAATTTAAAGTTATATAATTTTGAAACATGGTTTTAAATTAGCTGTAAAGTGATTCAGACTCATAAAAAGTTGATTGTAATGATCATAATAAATTCACCATTTCTGTCAGAATCTCGTTTGTGGATACATCTATTTCTTACTTTTCTTATGTTTAAGCATAAACAACGGATCTTTCACCATAGCATTATGTCTTAAGGAATGACTGGTATTGTAATACATTTAAATTATTTCAGGGAAACTTTACATAAATGTACATATGGGATAATTTTTATCCATTCCAAGCCTACCTTAACCAATTCGCTTTAAAGTGGGAAGGAAATGCTACAATGATTTAATAGCATCATTATAACCTTATCATTCATTTGTCCTTATTCGTTATGGATAGCATTCAATGTGTGTGGGATTAGATATACTTATTTGATTTTGAAACTTAGTTTTGGTTTGAATGCTTTGAAACTCTGAAAATAAATATAAATAAAATAAATTCTGACGAGTGTTTTATATTTCCACTATCAATAGTACATTAATGATGCCTTAAAATCAATAAGAATATAACTATTATTAGATTAAAATCCAAGCTGAGTGGGACGTTTCTTCGCTCTATCACATCCAAAGTCCCAGCCATATAAAATTGAGGCTACAGATTTAATGAGGTCAAAAACACTTCCATAAATTCTAAGCTAATTATGGATCGACCTCCTTGATATTTGCAAATATAAAGTTAAGTTATATTGTATTTATGATCCCCGTACAGGGTTAAAAACTTCAATTAAGGATGGATACACTTTGTGCAATTAGGGAAGGAAGATCCTTTATCAACATCATTATTAAGAATATTCCTCCTTAAAGGCATGATATGCTTATAAAGTACAAAGTAAATTATGGGGCACTATTCCCTTCTGGGCCCTTCCTCACGACGAAAAAATAATTTAGTATTAAATTAATAATAATTATACCCTGATACAAGGCCTCACTTATAATTAATATAATTAAAACTTAAATTATTAATTAATTTTTTTTTTTGAAGGGGAGGGAGAAGGAAAAACCTACAGTCAAATATATTATATATTTAGACAAAAATAATAATGTAAAAATCTGTGTAACTTATGAATAAATTTGTTAAAGAAATTTTAATTTTTTTCGACTTTGATATTAAAATATATTAACGACTTTAAATATTTTTGTACAGCAAAGTAAAGATCAGTTGAAAGGTGTCAAAATACATACAATATACAAAGTCGAGGAGCAAAAGAATATTATCACATTGATGAATTAACACATAAATTAATGGTTTATGAGGGAAAAGGGGATACCACGTCGAGCCTTTTTGTTCACTCGCAACCTCGACTCACAAAAGGAAAAATTTGGAAAAACAACTGGTTGCTACTCTTCTGTATTTTCCTTGTTGCCAACTTTTTAATATTGGGCTGAGTTATTATTTATATAAGCTATATATTGATAAATTCTATCAATATACAAATCAATCGTTAATACTTGTATATCAAAAATTCAAAAAAAGGGCGCGCAATTTAATATATTTTTATGCATCAAAATCAGAAATAATAATAATACTCTTTACGAGTTCATAACACGTAGAGTCAGCTGCTTTAAATCAAAAGAGTCAATTGATGAAAATCAGTTGAAGGGAGAATACATTGTGTTTTTGTTTATCCCAAAAAGCTCGTCGTGCTTATTATTTAGATATACTATATATTTATAATTTTTACCAACCACAAACCAATCGTTACTACTTGTAGTATATTCAAATTCAAAAAAAGGGCGCGCAATCCTTGAATTAATATATTTTTTATGCATCAAAATCATAAATAATAATAATAATACTCTCTTTGAGTTCATAACACGTAGAGTCAGCTGCTTTAAATCAAAAGAGTCAATTGATGAAAATCAGTTGAAGGGAGAATACATTGTGTTTTTGTTTATCCCAAAAAGCTCGTCGTGCTTATTATTTAGATATACTATATATTTATAATTTTTACCAACCATAAACCAATCGTTACTACTTGTAGTATATTCAAATTCAAAAAAAGGGTGCGCAATCCTTGAATTAATATATTTTTTATGCATCAAAATCATAAATAATAATAATAATACTCTCTTTGAGTTCATAACACGTAGAGTCAGCTGCTTTAAATCAAAAGAGTCAAATGATAAAAATCAGCTGAAGGGAGAATACAGTGTGTTTTTTTTATCCTAAAAAGCTCGTTGTGAATAAAATTAGACCACGAATCCTCTTCTTTTTCCCCAAAAAGTATGTGTGTGTGTGGGGGGGGGGGGGAATGCTCTATTGGTTCATATGGTTCTAGTGCCACTGGCTTTGATATACATTATTTTAATTCACTTTTAAAATATAATTAAACAATGAATTTATGGATTGTTATAAAGATGATATAGGACTCTAGCTACGTTTATTGAGAGTAAAACTACATAGGTAAATCGACCTATCTTATTCCAACAAATATTCCAATTCTCTCAAAGAGACCCGAAAATATTCGAATCACCCTTATTATTTCGGATTTAATCCGATTTTTTGTGTTTCAATTACAAAAATTTGCTTCTTACAATTTTTTGGGACAGGAATTGAAGATATCAGATTTTATGGTTCTTTTACAGTTTTTAATAAAGGCCTCGGACCAAAACTGAGTCACCCGTTCATTTCTAGGACTGAGATGAGCGGCAACGTTAGAATCATATAGAGATCTGTAATTGACCCTTTTGTTACGGTTATTATTTATTAGCTAGAGGTAGAGGTGTCTTAGGTAATTAATTTAAAAGTAATTAATGTTAAAATAACTATTTTATTAGTCCTTTTGTACTCCAACTCACAAATAAAATAGACACAATAATGTGTCCTAGACATTTCTCCCTCGATCCACCACTGGCTTCGTTACTTTGTCCAAGATTCATAATTAGTTCTTCCTTTCCACCTCCTCAAAATTTGAAGAAATCTGAATAAAATGTGTGTACATATGTTCATGGCATGCAACATAGTGATAAATTTGGCTTCCGTTTAAAGTCGAATAAATTATTTTCTACAAGGTTAAAAATCGAGATCAAATGTCAAATAATGAAATCGTACCTCTAAATATGTCCAAATGAAGAAACAATATATTAAATTGATGTGTTTTCAGGAACTTCTACATTTTCTAAGAAATACTTTATTTCTACTGACTGAGTCGTTTAAAATTTAAAGGGTATTCATTCCATTTGGAGATGACTTAGATTTGATAGATACTTGAAAGTAAAGAAGTACTAACTAATGGACTCCAAACAAATATTCCGAAACATCTTCATTGTGATTATTACAAGAAATAGTAATATTTAATTCATAAGTGAGAGTTTTTATATTGTGACGTCACATATTGATCACCTAAAGCGGAATGTAGTTTGGCGATCTCTGTTATCGATTATGGAGCGTTTTCACACAACGTCATCCCTCTAATAACACAGTCAAAAATCCTTAGGAGTATAAGTATAATAAAAGTTATTTAGTTTTGCACACTGATTTCAAATCTGTAATTTTTTTTTCGAGAGTTCGACAGTTTTAGAGAAATCGGACACTACTTTTTGAGCTAATTTGGTCCATTTTCCAACTTCAACTTCAATTTTAGTGTTTATAATGCAAATTCCATTTCCAGTGTTTATTTTGACCTAAGGAGGATCCCAGGGACGTAGGGGACGGGAGTAGGTCAAAAGTTGGCTAAAACGTTTGTACTTAAATAACTCCTTGTCTATCACATAAAATGGATTAATAAAGAATGTATTAAAGAGCTGAGACCAACATCTTTCAAACGAGATGTCAAACACCCCATAAGAATCCTTAACTAAGAAGAAATTCTCAATCCAAATTTGTAAATTTTCATTTAATTTAGACCAAAAATTCGCTAGAAATCAAAGACTCAAAGTAGAGCCACTATAAAACAAGCGCTATAGTCTGAAGTAGTAGCGTACAGAAGGATTTCAGCTGACTTCTCAATCCTTCAGCGCGCTACTACTTAAGTAGCTCTATCGTGAGTCTTTGATTTCTTGCGAATCAACATTTATAACACTAATGACTTGTTGAAAAATTCATGCACTCATCAACAACTGATAAAAGAATACATAGAAATGGTTGATTTTCATAGTTCATTGATCCGTTTGATTCGTTTCAATTTAGAAATCCTATCAAACAAAGTTGGAGACAAATGAAGGAAGAACGATCGTTTTAAATTCCTTTTTGACACATACTTGATTTTTTATTGAATGTATTTAATTGCACTCTCGGAAGAGTAATGCCATTTTGGAGATTCACATTTTTTAATATAATATATCATATGGTATACAGTCATTAAATGACATTAAATAATATAGTTTCAAAAATTTGACAGTGTTTAAAAAGTTCAAAGAGTTTGTAAGTATTTAAGGAAGGACTTTCATGTGAAGGAAAATAATTTGGTGCTCTTCAAATTTGAAGGAACTATTCATTTTGTGAGTGTACATAAGAGAGATTTTCATTTATCTTTTTCTAAAAATTGATAAAATAATTTATCTGTCATCTTTTGCAAATAAGATATCTCATAATTTGATCCCTCTTACCCCGCTAATGTTTCCTTGTGTCAAAACCTGTTTTGCTTCTTTTTAAAGAACAAAGGTTAATTATCCTCTTCCTATGATTTTAATGAATTCCATTTTCATCACAATGTTGAAAAAAGAAAGAAGAAAAGTTGAATTAGATAGAATCTTCAGTAAGTCATGATTTGCAATTTGATGATGATTGAAAGACTGACAAGGTGTAAACGGACTAATTTATTTGGTTTTAACTTATGTATGAATAGATAGTAGTAAGTACATATTTGATCTCACAAAAATTTTCTACATGACCATTTGACAATATTAACATCTCATAGCTAAGTGTATAATATTAAGGTTAGAGCTTGTACAAGTCAAGAAAGTTAGAAGGAAACCAATTTTGATGAAACATTTTAAATTAAGAATTGCACATTTTTTACGAAGATGATAATTCAATGATTGTAATTTCACAAGATGTTTGTTAAGTTATTAGAGTAATTTTAGACTTTTCCTCTGACAATTTGTAATTAATGAGCATTCCATGACTTATTAGAAAAATTCAAGTATCTACAATTATTCTAATCGGCATTTACATGTTGCATCTTTGCCCAAAATGTTTTATGTTTTAAAAATTAACTCTAGTCACATTCACATCGAGCTTTTTTGTTCACTCGCAACCTCGACTGACAAAACGGAAAGGAAAAATTTGGAAAAACATATGGTAGCTGCTACCCTTATGTATTTTCCTTGTTGCCAACTTGTTAATATTTGGCAGTATTTATTATTTATATATAATATATATCTATAAATTTTACCAATCACGAAACCAATCGTTACTACTTGTAATATATTCAAAATTCAAAAAAACGGCGCGCAATCCTTGATTTAATATATTTTTTATATAATATCAAAATTGTAAATAATACTAATACTCTTTTTGAGCTCATATTACGTAGAGTTAGCTGCTTTAAATCTAAAGAGTCAAATGATAAAAATCAGCTGAAGGAAGAATACAGTGTGTGTTTGTTTATCTTAAAGAACTCGTTGTGATTGGCGACCTTTCTTTTAGATAATAAAGTGTTTTTACATGACGTCATCCCTCTAATAGTTGAAATAATTTCATGTCACTTATTTATTATAGCTAGGAATGTAAATCTTATGCAATTCGGGCATGTAATAAAAAAAGAAAGAGAAAATCAACCTGGCAACCCTGACAATTTAATGAATGTCGAGGGGGGAAGCAGCTTGAGCTGTCATGACGTTTTACTGAGCTACAAGCTGCTATTCTCCATTATATATACAACAATAAATAATAACATAGATGAGAGGAAGAAAATTAACTGAAATTAATGTCAGGAAATTATATATTTTTAACTAATAATAATTATACGAGGACTTGAGCCCTTTTTGTTTACATTTTATTTCCTTTATTAACCTTAATGCATGTATTCCTTCATGCGACATCTTTACTATCAGGTAGATGTTCTCCCCTCAATAATAAAGAAAAAATGATAACAGCTTTGGAAAACAAAAAGACCTGTTTGAAGAGACAACTCCACTTTTTTATCACACGCCCGAATTGCATATGATTTACATTGCTAATTATAGCTAGGAATCTGACTTTTGTAGAGGGCGAGGAGAAGACGGGGGCAAGACTTATGGTACCATTGAGTTAATCACGACGTGTTTTTTTGGAATAAACAAAAATACTATCCATTCTCCCTTCAGCTGCTCTTCATGAGTTGACTCTTATGATCTAAAGCAGCTGAATCTACGTGTTATGAACTCAAAATACGCAGCTTTTATATCAGCTGCCTATATGTAGGATTATAGGGGGTGGGAAATATATTATCTCTATTATTGCTTTAATGAGAAGAGACTTCAACATTGAAATGATATTCTTTAAGAAAGAGCGTCATAATTATATTTTTTATCATATATTTTTAAGAAAATCTACGACTAATGTTCGCGAAGATTCTTTTACTCTTCCTTAAGAGCACGACGAGCTTTTTGGGATAAACAATAGTATCTATGTATTCTCCCTTCAGCTGATTTTCATCAGTTGACTCTTTTGATTTAAAGCAGCTGACACTACGTTTATGAGCTCAATAAGGGTATTATTGTTATTATTTATGATTTTGATGCATAAAAAATATATTAAATCAAGGATTGCGTGCCCTTTTTTTGAATTTTGAATATATTAAAAGTAGTAACGATTGGTTTCGTGATTGTTGATTGGTAGAATTTATAAATATATAGTATATCTAAATAATAAATTCTGCCAAATATTATCAAGTTGGCAACAAAGAAAAATACAAAAGCATAGCTACCAGTTGTTTTTCCAAATGTTTCTTTTCCCTTTTGTCAGTCGAGGTTGCGAGTGAACAAAAAAGCTCGACGTGACTAACAATTGAGGAAGCTCATCTCTTTTAAGAGGAAAAGTTGAAAGAAGTATTGTAGATCTGATATATCTGCCACCTAATTTTTGCTAACTGCCTCAAATTGTTTAACTAAGTAATGAGTGTCTTTAACATTAATTTGCAAATCGTGGACGGCGTTAAATTGGCCAAAGCTTATCCATTTTGAATCAAATATCCATCAATTTCTACATTTCCATGTTTTTTCAATCATATATTATTACATACAAGTAACATACTAGGCTTTAATTCAAGAATATTCTTGTCATAGATGTGTTATAAATTGTAGCTATTCACCAATATTTTATTTCTTAAATGGTTTCAAATTCATGTCTTTTCATAAAATGATCCAATCACAATACTTTGAATCTAAAAACCTCCCGCAAAGTTTAAAAGGTGTTGGGAATATAGAATCGTATCAATTAGATATGTAAGTATTTTTGTACTCTCAATCATGATAATAAAGATAAGGGCTAGTATGACTCACTAGTCATTGGCATGAGGCATAACTATATCAGTAATTATATGCAGAGTCATCTAGAGTATTTTTTTATTAATGACCCTTTCATTTGCTAATAAAAAAATCTTAAAAACTGCATTTTTGCAAGATTTGTAATGGACAGATCCAAAATGTAGACCAAAAAGTGTGGGATTTTTTTTTTTTTTTTCATTCATAATTTTTTTATTTACAAAACATACACACCATGTACATGAATATATGAATATATAAATAAATTCCGGAGCAGTTGCGTAAATAGTACATCAATAAACGTTATAGTTTATAATTAATGCCCCGGATCTTAGAATTCCAACACGATAAACAATCACAACAAGTTAGAAAACTTGAAAAAAAATGAAATATAGAAACATGAAAAGTCTCATCTAAATGATAGTAGTTAAAAGACAACCAATAAAGGGTTGGTAATAGAAACAGTAAAAATCAAAAATTAATAAAAAGAACAATAACAAAAAAAAACAAAATAAAAGTAATCCATTAAAAGAAACACCAAAGATTAAAAACAAAAATTTAAACAAACTTATGCATTTTTTTTACTATTCTCTCAACAATCTTCTTCTGACTGATTGACGTAGACGGAATATATTTAATCATATCTGCAGCATAGAACCAGCCTGCACTATCATCCGATGGAATTTTTAATGAGGGGGCGACATAGCCAGCAGAAGCTGCCAAAAAAATTCGCCTAATTTCCTCTTTTTTGATTGGTTGATGCAGGGTAATCCTTTTTGCTATTAGGGCCTTTGTGTTGAGAATAGCAAAGTCCATTGCTTTGGTTTCATCTGTCGAACTTTTATTCCTCGATAACCCATACAAGATAAGAGCTTTGACGATATTATCTCCTGCAGCGATTATTCCTTTCACATTTAAGGAAATGAATTCTTTAAGGAAAGACAAAGCAGGGCAATCCACAAAGGCGTGAATAACGTCGTTGAAAAGCCTTCCGCAGTCCTTGCAGGGCCTCGAGAATTTTATACGGTCTGTAACGATTAATAATTGAGCAGTAAATTTTTTACTGTCATTAATACCTCTGAGGGAAGAAACAATTTTCTTCTTCCAACTTTCAGGGAGATGTAATCTTTTTCTATGAAGGTCCCACAATTTATCCACCTCCACTCCAAATCTTTGAGGAGACATCTTTAAATGCCAGGGGCAAGGTAATACATGATATTTGGAAGATCTTAAGAGTGGGAATTTGAATCTCCCGTCGTTTAAGATAGTTCTGTTGTTGAGATCATGGATAGTTAGGAAATTGCCATCCAACGCCTCTTTTTCTAAAGTTGAGGGATCTGCCAAGTTTCTAAAAAAATATCTTTTACCCAAGTTCTGGTGAATTACATCAATGACAGAGTCATTATTATAACTTGGTGTCTTGGACCAGATGATTCTTTGAGCGGCAGCCCATATCGACGATTGTGATGCGGTAATGTCATTTGTTAGATTGGTTCCCATCATAAGTCGTACATATATAACATTTTCTGTTATTGTTCTTCTCCACTCTCTAGACGGATTTTTGGAAAGGTCAGATAATATTTTGGAGTAAATGTCCGGAATAATTTTGGATAAAAGTGCTAAGCCACCACCAAGATGAGCTTTAGGCCTTTTCATGATGGGAATATAACTATGGTGAAACAAATTGTTGAGCCATTTTCTTTCCTCATGAATTGCTTTTTCTGCAATTATTGGGCTTGCCGTGGCCTTATAAAGAACCATAAGAATCACCTGAGAATTGTAAAAATCGACTCTCTTTTGAAGGTTTAGATTTCTTGAAGCGGTAGTTCTACGAAAAACAGCTGACTGAATTTCAGTCCAATTATCCTCATGAACGCCATCACGCTCCCAATAGGTTCCTAAAATTTCAATTTTCCTTTTAATAGGGCAATCAGCGATTTTTTGTCCAAAAGTCGGGTTCCAAGATCCAATAGGTAAAATTGCAGTTTTTGTTTTATTAACAGCCAATCCAGTCTTCGTCTTGAATCTATCAAAAAAATTCAATATTACTTTTATTCTGGCAATAAGTTGTGCCTCAGAATTTGCCTGTAGCGTAAGAGTAACATCATCTGCGTATAGATCGACGATATGTTGAACTCTTGCAAAATTGACTCCGAAGCCACTATACTTTTTTGTAATTCCTTCAACTAATTCATTTATCGCAGCAATAAAAAGGAGCGGAGCCGAGGGGTATCCTTGCCGGCAGCTTTTATTTAATATAATTGGACTACTCTCCAGCCCATCTATCGAAATGGTTGACGTTCCATTGAACAATAAAGAACGCACTGGGTTAAAAATTTTTTTAGGAAGAAGCCTTTTCACAGATCGAAGTATTTGAGCATGTGATATAGAATCAAACGCTTTGCTGAAGTCACAGCGATGACTGCCCCATACTTTCCCATTTTTCGTATACATTCAATAGCGGCTTGAATATTGCGGGAAATATCCGAAATTTTTCTATGCTTTAGAAATCCTTTTTGTTCCCTTCCAAGTCTATTATTTAGGATTGGTTCCATCTTCTTCGCCAATACTCAAGAGAGAATCCTATAAGATTCATTCAGTACCGTAATTGGTCTCCAATGATCGAATTCGGTGCCATCTCCCTTTTTCGGGATTAATGCAATTCGTCCTTTAGTAAGGGATTCAGGCAGTTTACCAAACTTCTCCATAGATTGACCAATCTTCGAAAGAAATAGCGCGATTTCGTCAGCACACAATGAAAATATTTTCCCCGAAATACCATCGGGGCCTGATGCTTTATTATCATTAAAATTTTCTTTGATATACTTCTTGATGTTTTCTGAAGCAAAGATAGAGCTATTATTCTCCTGCAGGATCAATTTTCTTCTTGGAAAGTGATGTCTTTTAGTATCAACTATACTCTGAAAACGAGAGTGAAAAAAATTCAATATTTCCCCAGCGTTTGTAATATATCTTCCTTCAAATTTGATCTTTTCTATGCCAATAGCCGAGACTTTATTCTTGTAAGAATAACTTTGAGATCTTTTGTTCGCAGAATTCTCCAAATTAACTTTTTCCGTCATCTCTTCTTCACAAATCTCAGCTATCCTGAAAAAGTTCATAGTATCAGAAAGGTAAGTTCGGGAGAAAATAGAACCGTGATTTAATATATCATCCACTTTATTAGAGAATGCTTCCCTGTTTTTGTAGTTTTGCTTCACAAACTGAGAAGTCGTGGAATGAATAATTCTAACAAGTTTGCGTGTTGCCTGCTTTGATGAAAGGGAGGGATTATAACCTTCTATTAATCGCTTCTTTAACTTTAGCTTGTATCTTTCTTCTTCAAGTAACCACTTGGTATACGAAATATATTGTTTTTATTCACTCTCTGAAGTTCTAAACAAATCAATTTATGATCTGAAGTGGGTTCCGGCTTATAATAGGCCTTTCTTAATAGGGAGGTGAAAGCGGAAGAAGAAATTGCAAGGTCAATTCTAGAAGACTGGACTCCCCTCCTCCACGAAACAGTGTCATCCGGACTCAACCTTTTTGTTAAGTCGACCAGACCAAACTCATGAATTATCTTACGTAAAGATGTAAGATTAGGATATTGTGCGGGATTTTTATCCACATCAATATTAAAATCTCCAATCAATAAAAGAGGCATATTAAAATGTTTCATAACATTAGATAATTCCTGGTAAAACGAAAACGATTTGTCGCTTGGACCATACACGTTGAAAAGGTAAAAAGTATAATCATTGTAAGAAATTTTAATAGAATGAAAATCTCCCTTGCTAGAGCATTCTTTGACGCAAGAAACGTCCTTGATTTTTTTTGAAATAAGTGTCAAAACTCCTCTTCGTAAGTCTGAACCAGTGAAGAAGCAATGAAAGCCTTTAGGCTTGCAGAATATACAGCATGAACTGCAGGAAGCAGATACATCAGATTTTAAATCTTGAAAGCAGACAATATCAGGGTTCATAGACAGTAAGTGCCTAAGCAATGCATGTCTTGATTTCCTCTCTCTACCCCCTCTGGAATTTAAGGATATAATTTTACTGATGCCCATATTAGAAAGAATTTCGTTTGAAATACCTTCCGAAAAATAATCTGTAATTTTTGTTTGTATTTTCATTTTACTGGCCAAGCACGAACAAGTAGAGGAATTGTGTACTATTTTGATTAATTACTCTTCGCTTGTTTCCCTTCCCTTTCTGGTGAGCAACCAGAGTCTGGCTTATTTCTTTTTCCAGCTGAATCTGATCTGGTTCGCTTATCCAAAATTTTACTAGAGTCAAGGTGCGGTTTGAGAGTTTTTTTCACCTTATTATCTTCCAAAACAGCCGAATCAGAGGGGTTGCATCCACGGGTTGTGGGAGAATTGATTCCCTTTCCAAAGTCAGAAGATTTTCCAACTGATTTTTCAACGATATGAGGTAGGTTGGACATGCCTTTCGACCTTATAATACCACTTTCATCAATTAAGCAGCTATCACTCGCTATGTTTTCCAAATCATTGGATTTTGATTCATTTTGACAAGTGGAAGAACTAGCCAAAGAATCTCCAACTGTCTCTAGCCTGTTTTGGTCTTCGTTCGTAATCGTACTACTATCCTTTTCTACCTCCACTGTATGAGTAGATGGTGCATCTAATTTACCAGGGCTTTCAGTTTCCTTTGAACAATCTTCTATTCGTTCAGAAATAGTTTTCTTTAGAGCCCGTTCATATTCAAAGGTTTTAACTCTCTTAGCCGAGCAATATTGCTTCATATGGCCAAAATTGAAGCACTTCTGGCATTGTAATTTAACCCCTGAGAACTTGAGCTTTATCAAAAGCCCTTGAACAGGTAAGATTTGCGGAATAGAAGAAGGATCTGCAATAATTTCGACAATATAATCGCTATCTCGCCAAATCTCCCGATAGTTCGAATACTTTTGTTCTGCTGCACTGTCTAAAGGGTTCCTATTAGGATAATGATCTATTATCTGGCCTAATTGGCCAAGAATGTTTACAGCTTTCAACTCATCAACTCATTTGAAAGTGTTGACTAAAGTTATCTTCATTTTTTTTTTTCTTGTCCTCAGTAATTTTATCCATTCCCTTCAATTTAAAGGTAACCTCCTCCAATGAATTGTTGACATTTTTCACCATGAGTCTGTGACTCAACTTTAGCTCTCCAAGTCTACTTCTAATATCTATTGGATACTTGGTATAAAAGGACGCTTGTCCAATTCCAAATTTGGGATTAGCCCCTGCAATTTCGTGTTCTCTAAAGCCATATTTTGTAGCAATATCATAAATATCAAGGTGTTTGATATTATCAGATTTGAAGGCCCTTCCATCATTAGATTCCATAATAAGAACAAAAATTTCCCATTTGAAATCCCGGTTTAAATTTACTTCGATAGCTGCATTATTACTAATGCTCTTTCCCCCTTTTAGGGCATTGACATAATCACGAGAGAAATCACGTGATTTAGAAACGTTTTCGTCAGGAAGTTTGTCTGATTGTTCATCCGCCATGATTGCAGATAGAAAAAGAGAAACAAACGTACTCACTTTAATGAAGATAGGGTGATATAAACAGAGGAAGGAAAGAGGAAGCAATGCCAGGTGTGACAAACAAGCCTTCAGTGTACTCCTTTTTACAATAAAAAAAAAAAACAGAGCGGAACCTCCAGTTAGCGAGACTCTAAACCTCAACACAGTCCACGAGTTTAGGTTTAGGTAAGCCCTCCGATATTTTTAGCGCTGGAAACGTAACCAAAAAGGGCTACACTTGAATCCGGAGCACTTATAAACACTTAGTAATACAATTCACACTCCGAAACAACTTATATCCCAACAAATTAGGTAAACAAAACAAGAGCACAAAAAAACACGTGCACACAGCACAATATACATAAACTCTCTGGACAGATCCAAAATGTAGACCAAAAAGTGTGGGATTGCGTAGCCAGGCGGACGCAAACTTAAGAACATTCGACAGCAATCATCACTCAATCAACTACATACAATCGATTTAAACTGTGAATCAGGATTATGCAATGCAACTGAGCTACATGGCCCACACCGAAGGAAGTGCTAAATTTGAGTTACAAAATTAACAACGTATACAACTTTAAACAAACAACCTTATCAATTTAAAATAAAGAATATTAAGTTCATATTTTTTTTTATTAACCTGTATGTAGGCCAATCAATTCAACGACTTTTCACCCCATCCATTCAAATTTTGATAAAATGTACTGTAGCAGTAACTATTACATAATATGTATAAACTCTAAATCATTTATTTTTCTCAATCGTATGATCAATTCTCGATATAGGGAATGGATATTTTTATTTATTTATGTACATTAGAGACCCTAAAAGTGACGCTATTTTATTCTGGAAGGTGAGTTAAGAAGCAATCTAATCAAGTTCCGAATCAAGGCCAACTATCGACATAAACCAAAACACAAACCGTATTTTGTTTACAAAAAGTCATGTAAATCAAGTCAGATTCCGAAGTTTTGATCGATCTCCACGACAATCTTTTTGAGATAAACAACAATAGTATCTAAGTATTCTCCCTTTAGTTGTTTTTCATAGTTGACTCGTCTGATTTAAAGTAGCTGACTCTACGTGTTATGAACTCAAAAAGGGTTTATGATTTATGATTCATAAATAGGAATGTAAATAATATGCAAATGGGGTGTGTAAAATAAAAGGAAAGAGAAAATTAACTTGGTAACTCTGACGATTTGATGAATATTTAGATGGAAGCAGCTTGAGCTGTCATGATATTTTACTGAGCTACAAGCTGCTATTCTCCTTTACATATACAAATGAAGACATCAATAATAAATAATAACATTATATATACACCATAGATGATAGGCAGAAAATTAACTAAATTAATGTCAGGAAATTTTATGTTTTTAACTAATAATAATTATACGAGGACTTGAGCTCTTTTTTTTTTACATTTTATTTGCTTTATTAACCTTAATGCAAGTATTCCTTCATGCTAGGTCTTTACTATCAGCTAGATGTTCTCCCCTCAGTAGTATTAAAGGAAAAATGAAAACAGCTTTTGAAAAAAAAAACTACTGTTAAAGAAACCAACTCCACAAAATCTCGCACGCGGCATTTCGCATATTATTTATATTCCTAATCATAAATAGTAATAGTACCCTTTTTGAGCTCTTGCACATAGAGTCAGCTGCTTTAAATCAAAAGGCTCAACTCATGAAAAATAGCTGAAGGGAGAATGTTCATCTCAAAAAGATTGTCGCGGATGTGACGTGTAAGAAAGATAAAAATAAAAACAAAAGGAAGACTCGGTGAGAACCAAATTTCAGTGTAATAGACCGTTCACGAATAGCTATTAATGATAAATGATGATTCAAGTCTTTTGAATAAAAACATACTTAGTGCGTACACTCGCTGATTTAGAAACAAAAAACTAATTAAGAACATTAAATGCATGAAATTTAATTTAAAATGGAAGCCAAGGAACAAATAAAACTTTCTTGGTAAATGTAGTATCAAGTTGATATATTTTCTTACGAAATTAGTAAAATTTTGCTACTTTTTGTGTTTTGTGTTTTTGCTTGATTATTTATTTTATCATCTTGAAAAAACAACATTCATCCCAAAAAGATTTTTAGTTTGAGTCTTGGGTATTATGTGATACATTAATTATAGATCTGCAAACTGTTTTTAATAATATCAAGTCCGTTTCTCCAATATTTACAACTCATTTTTTATAAATAAATTTGTATACATCTTCTATACACATTCTAAAGAGTTCTTCTACAAAATAAAAAAATAATTAGGAAGCTGTGTGGTAAAGTGTTCCAATTTTAGGGTAATAAGTTATTTCGTTAGAAATACATTTAATATTGAAAACAATTGTACAATCAGCATATGTAAAATATCCTAGGCACTTGAACAATTAACATCTAACAATATCTATCTTAAGTTTTGACACTTGTTCACTGTTGTCATAAGAAAGAAAATATTTCTCTTATCGTATGGATAAAACGTACATTTCTTTGTATTTTAAAATACCCACCCGACTGTTGAATCAAGCATGCTTATAGGGAATAGTTATAAAAATTAACGCCAATTTGATGTACATACGTATATGTTCACAATTTAGAGATCATAAGGGACTCTGTAACCCCTCGCCTACCATTATCTGTAACTTATTGAACCAGAAAATAAATAAGTTGTATTTGTGATTTTGTAAAGTATATAACTGTTTCGGTGTTAATTGTCTTGACTTAATAATAATTAGACAGGTCAACAAATTTGAACTTTCGAAAATCCCTTAGGAGTATGTATAATAAAAGTTATTCAGTTTTGCATGCTGACTCAGGGTAGAGCTACTTAAGTAGTTGCGCGCAGAAGGATTAAGAAACCAGCTGAAATCCTTCTGCGCTCTACTATGTACTTAAGTAGCTCAACCGTGAGTCAGCGTGCAAAACTGAATAATGTTTATTCGTACTTATTGCTTCAATTATATACTATTTGATGCGATATCAAGGGATTCAAAAAAAAAATACAATTGCATACTAATCATACATCTAATACGTGGGTATAAAAGACATGGCCATTAAAGAATAAAACATCTTCTGTCAAAACGATAAAATTACTCTCAACAAAAGAAACAAACAAATGTATTATTCATCAATAGAAATACTTATAAATATAACTATGATTCATAATTTCGATATCTATGTATTGAGATTAATTTTTTTTATTCCTTCAAAAAAATTGATGATATCAATAATCAATAAACGTGTCAGTTTTTAAGGTAAACTTGCAAGACGATGTAAGAACACAAATATGAATATATACCTAGATTGCTTCCTCTAAAAGACTAATTTTGATAATTACTTAAAATATTTACAAAATATATTTCTTAACCGTTTTTTTTGTTTTTTTAAATGAGGGTGAACTTACAGTGACATTTCCGGTCTTTCTGCGGTGGAAACAGTTTCACTGACTAGATCACTATTCAAAAAAAAAAAAAAAAAAAGTTGGTAAATAAACCTGATTGGCTTTGCTATGTAATAAAAAATTCAAAATCGTTCAAGCTAAGATTTTGATTTGGAAAAAGTTAATTTTACTCTCCAATGCATGGTTCTAACCGTCCTTGACTTTGAACAATATTTAATTATTTCGAGTAGCCACAATTGAAGACATTCACGGGTATTTGTAAAACCAGACTCCGTATTATAATTTAAAGTAATAGTTCACAACTTATATCTACCCTCAACCAAATGGTTCAGTCGAACGGTTTCAAGGGTCTATATTCTTAGAATTATGCTCATGCTCTTCCCATGGTGTTATTAGCTATAATAAATACTAAATTTGAAGATATTCAATTTTCTCCAGCAATATCTGTCTTTGGTGAAGTAACTAACTAGACAGCTGGGAGGAGCTTTTGAAAAAAGTCTTTATTTTATATTATATTCTACTCCCGCCTCCCTTGCCCCATGAGCCCCTTTAAGTTAAAACAAAGACTGAAATTGGAATTGGCATTAAATACACTGGCGAATCATCATTTTTAATGCACAAAATGAGTATCTTTCTAGGGGCTTAAATTGAAGTTGAAGTTAGCTCAAAAAGTAGGGTCCGATTTCCCGAAAAAAAAAAATTACGGATTTGAAATCAGCGTGCAAAACTGAATAACTTTTATTAAAATACTTGTACTCCTTAGGATTTTTGAAAGTTTAAATTTGTTGACCCGTGTTATCATCCTTGTTGATGTCAGCAACGTTGTCGAATGCTTCTTGGAAAGGAAACTTTGTTAAATGAGTGAATTTCATCTTCGTTGATATTATGAGTCACTAAAACTAACTTTCTGGATTTGAAGTGATGGAATGAGGTGGAGAGTAAATTTTGAAACATTAGGTGTAATAACATCGGGTATTACAAAGGAAGCTATGGACGTGTTCCCCTTAGGATTTTATCTTAAGGAATACTTTATTGATTCTCCTTTGAGAATTTACCCTTGAGGAATACCCTAAAACCTAAATACATAAATATTGGTCAAACCATATTTATTTTATTTTAATTTGTGAACATATGTACATACATATCAATATTCTATACTCACTGCTAACGTGTATAACCAATAAGTATGTATAATTAGTTATTTATTAAAAATGTCTTGACACTTGTGTTCAATACTCCAGGTGCAAAAAGATGAATGAAAGCTAACTTTGAGAGCAAAATTCTCTAAAATAAATCATTCAGTATCTAGTTCTTAGAAAATCAAGTTCAAAATGAAAAATTGGATTCCTTCACTTTGCATATTATCTTTAATCTTCTCCTCTGTATGTAAGTTATGGAGTAACCTTTGCTCTAACTTCAAAAAATTTCTCATCTCTTGTACTATTTTTCAGCCTCTCAAACGTGTGAGACTTTCCATTCAAATATAAAGGAGTAACATATAATGCATGTACCATGGTAGATTCGACCGTACCTTGGTGTGCTCTCGAAGTGGGTACCCAACTAAATACAAAAAGGCTCGGTTATTGCCCAACTAGTTGTATACGTACGTATCAATGGCCGATCGACCTTATTTTCATATGCCCATATACATATATTTTGTTCTTACAGAAGCTCCAACAACAACGTTAGCCAAAGGTGAGTTCATATTTTTGTACTTATATCCAAAATAATGAGAATTATCAAAGTAATCAAATAATCACTTTTCTATTTTATCAGCATACAATACTAACAGTGGACGCTCCTGTGTGTTTCCTTTCGTATACCAAGGTACTACATACTCAAACTGTACAACTGCTGGTTTTGGAAGCACGTTCCACCATAGACAGTATAAACATTTCCAGTGCTACTGCAGTTGGAACTGGAAATGTATATACTGACTATGGTGTTTGCTCTCCAGATTGTCTTTGTAAGTAGTACATTTTACCACTGCATCATTAAATTTGTATCCACTCATATATTTTCTGATGCTCTCCTTCTTTTCGTCCCTATAGCTAGTTCAAGCACCTCAAGTAGTAGTAAGTTTAACATTCTACTACCTCCTGACAAGGACAGACTATGATTTTTATTTTTAGGTTGTGTGTCAAGTTCTGGCCCGTGTGTATTTCCGTTTGTTTACAATGGCGTTAAATATACATCGTGTAGTACGGTGGAAAGTGCTCTTCCATGGTGTGCAACCTCTGTAGGTGCAAATGATGCGTACAATGGCGCTTATGGATATTGTAACAATGACTGTGAAGGTTTGTGAATATTTATTACTCAACATATGTACTTAATATGTACCTATATAAAATTCGTGATTCCACCATATTTTTTTAGTGGGAGTAACAGTACCAACAACTACGACAACAACTACCACAACAACCACGACAACTACAGTATTAAAAAAGTTTGGATAATTTTTTGTTATCATTTGTTACATTCTGAATGTATTTGAATATGTTTAGAGAAAATAAAGTCCAACAAGTGACACAATGTTTTAAAACTACCTACCTTGTGAATCATTCCATCATTTAATAAGAAAAGATTACACTTCACATTCTTAAAATTGAATTAAATTTGGTAAGTTTTGGTAAGACTTTTTGATACACAAGAATTTTATTTTGTTTTGTTGTTGTTGTTGTAGTATATAAGAAAAAGAAATAATTTTGAGTTCATTATTAAATTAGAATTAAATTAGATTATGTAAATAAGAAGAAGGTCTGTAGTTTAGAACATTGTTTCCTTAAGTGAGCGATACCACTCTCCTGAATGCATTCCTTTGATATCTGGGGGCGATAATATAAAAATACTTTCTTGGGGTCGGCAGTGTAGCAGCATAGAGAAATCGTTTGTACAGAACTCGTGTTAACTGTATTTGTAAAGACTAGAGGTGTGAAAAACCGCACATCCGGCGTGTAAAAATAAGCCCCTCCCCTTGATGACGTGAAAAAAGATATGGTTACTATGGAAGATTGCTTATTTGCTGTCGATATAACACTATGAATAGGAATATAAATTTCAAGCAAAATCTCGCACGTAAGATTTCTTGAGGTTGGCACTTTGAACAGACCTCTTTGTTTTCCAAAGCTGTTATCATTTTTCTTTTATTTCTGAGGGGAGAACAGATGTAAAGATCTCCCTTGATTTGTGTAACACTTGTAATATTCTGTTGAAAAACAATCAACTATTTCAATAAAATGCCTATTGGAATGAATCGTCGAATATCGATGTGGGCATGTTTGGATTTCTGACAGGGATTTCAATTCTCCGTACATCAACGTGTTTGACATTGCCTTCATGGACTACTCTAAATCCCTTGTTTCCTACTATGAGTAGGCAATCGGTCTAAGGACGAAACCTCCGTCCATCAGAGTTGTCATTGGCTCTATGGACTTCCCTAAAATCTATCCTCTAACGAAGAGTTTGCAAATGCTCTAATGACCAACTTAAACCATAATGAGAATTAAATATTAGAAATAAAAGCTACAATTTCATAATAAATATTAATTATATTAACTGTAGGATTTAAGATTTTTGGGACGTTTCCCTGGATTCCTTCACTACTGAGATAATTTCGATATGGTCATTGTATATCTCCTATTTTGTTGGAGTCCGAGTTTCATCTGACGATCATCGAATCCCTCATCCCCTTCATTGTATTAAGAACCCTTAAGGCGTCACAGATTACGATAGGAATAATTATGTATTTAAAGAACTTGCTATCGTGGATTATGGATTCTGCTGACATTTTCTTCAGTTATATGCATCCCTTGTTCCTCTCAATCACATGCAGACATTTGCCTTTGAGTGATTCAAGTGTAATAACATGACAAGATGATGGAAATATCCTTTTGATAAACTTATTTCTTAATCTTGGACAACATTTATTTACTTTCAAATGCCGTAGACTGAAGGATCAGATTTTACAGTATAGAACATGAAATTGACTAAAATGATGTTGACTTCGACATTGAAGGAAACAAGCATCTTGGTCTTGTTAGTGATGCAATTAAAAATATCAAAATTGTCTTCAATTACGTTCCTTGAATAAATCTCTATATTTATCTCGTGATTACGACTTTAAACGTGTTGTATGAAGTTTAGTTTTCTCAAGACTTCTGTCTGAAATTCATTTAGATGTCATTTCACAAACCTAGGATCTTCGTTATAACTTTAACATTTATCATCTCCATTATCAACGATCAAGGATTTGATGCTAACTTGATTAGATAATTTATTTACTCTTACTTTATGGATGAACTTATTAATCGGTTATTAATTTTGTAATAGTCATTAAGCGTTTTCAATATATATGTATATATACATATATATATATATATATGATTTTTCCTTCACTAAATAAATTACCACGTACATGGCTCGACGTCCGTCACAACATTTACATTTGAGGCTTAATCTGTTACTTTGAGTTGAAATTATTACTTGTATATCAAAACTTCAAAAAAAGGGCGCGCAATTTAATATATCTTTTATATATCAAAATCATAAATACAAATAATAATACCCTTTTTGAGCTCATAACACGTAGAGTCAGCTGCTTTAAATCCAAAGCAGCTTATACATTTCATGTCATATGTAAGTATATGCAAGTATATTTTAAAGCTTCTAAAATTGGCATAAGGAATTCATGAGGTAAATATAACTTAAGGTTAATCTTATATAAGTCATTTTATAAAGGTCAAAAAAGGTATAAAGGATATATATCGTAATATAATTCAATCTCAAGCATTATTAAAATGAATCTACATGTACTTTTAACCTTTATAAATGGTATGAACACAGCATTTTTATTTGAAGCTAGTCGTATTTGTAGGCATTCATTTGTAGACATTATTTCATTCTATGCGGATACGAATTATTTTCCACTACTTAAAACATATCAAAAGTGTCAGTTTACAGTCTTTCACGCCTATTTGAGTATTGTTACTTTATTGTTTTATTATGGGATCAAGGGAGAGGACTGCTTAGAAGGATAGAGGAGCTTCATGCTCCTTAAATGTGATTGGACTTGATAATAATAATAATAATAATTAAAAACAGTTCTTGTAGGTATGTGGCAAGGTCATATATACCACATTAAAGGAGAAATACTTGTTTATATATTTAGGTATGAATACATAAACCATGAATATCTTTATTTTTCTTCTTTATCATCAAACCATTAACAAAAATTAAATTTTCATGCCCATAAATTCAAAAAATGGATGCACAAATTATGCTTGTTAAAATATATATGTTTTGTAATCAAATATAACGAAATGAATCCTCAAATTTTACACACAAACTAATGTACTTTGAGAATAATTAAAATCCCAACCATATAAGGTACGTCAAACCTCTTTCATTTTTATGATTATTTTTCTTCAAATATTTTTTGGTCAAACATAAAATCATAATTTCCAAGTTTTTATTTTTATTTTATAAGGTTGAACTCTGGCAAGTTTTAATTGTAGCAATTCTCATATATATATATATATATATATATGGCTACAATTTCTACATTAAAATAAAAACATGTACTTGAAGTATGATATTTATAATTTATTGGAGGTTAAAGAATAAAGAAAAGATGAAAATCATAGGAAAAATATAATTATAAAATAAAGAACTTGTAAGAGGTTTTGTGACTAGGCCGTTAATGTTCCGTTATATATATTATTATTATTACAGTGAAGGAAGAAATCTAAAATAGTTTAAATTAATTTAATGATCTTGTTTATGCTCCTAAAACTCCACCTATGACCCCTCGCAAAAAGTTGTAATTACAATAAACGAGACTTTCTTGTTCCGTGCAAATCTTTATTTTATTTTATAATTAAATAGATGTATAGAGTAGAGCTCAAATGATTAACATGCCGATTAATTATTGATTTTTTTGCAAATATCAGTGATCAGAATTATATGACGATTATTGAAATATGAAGAGTGGGTCATAAATTAAATTGCAAATTATTAAATGCCATTAAAATTTATCAAAATTACTTTTATAAAAAAAACTATTAAAATTATGAAAATGGTTTAAAAAACAAAAACATTGTTGTATTTATAAAAATGAAATCCTCGTTTCTTTTATTAAGAAAATTGTGGATTGCAGCAGTATATTTGGGTGTCAAACTGACAAATAAAAGTATATAAACTTTTACAGCCTATCAAAAATATATATCTCCGACACTAATCATATGTTTTAAAAATATGTTATTATACCAAGAGAAACAGTAAAAGTCTATTATTTTCAAATATTACTGTTTCTCTTTGGCATCAAATTGTTCTCGATACAGGTGTTTAAGTCATTTTTAAGGGCATTAAATATTGAAGTTCCTGTAAGATTTATTAAAAATCATTCCCATTCTATGTAATAAATATTTATCTTTTAGATCTTGTTACCAATTTTTGTCTCAGTGTCAAAATCAAGATCAAAGCAACAGGATTAAAAATTTGATTTGTCCTCAAGACCAAAGGAGTTTCATTAAAAAAAAATTTTATATATATTTACAAAAAAACAAAATGAATTTTTTCTCCTGTTGTCGACCTGGTATAGATCCCCCAATGTCTTGGTCTAAGCTTCTTAAATCTTGGTCTCAAATGTTGTGGTCTTGACAAAAAGACTAATAAATATGTATATATATATATCAATAATTGACAAATAGTAATAACTATGAATTACTTCATTGAAAGCACAATATATTTGTAAAAATTGGTAAATATGTTAAGTTTTCTGAAAAAAAAAATATTTGAATGAGTCTAGACCAGGGATGCCAAACTCATTTCACATTGCGGGCCACATACGACCCCCTAGTAGACGTCGTGGGCCGGACTATTAAAATTATAGCATATTTAGCTATAAATAACCAAAATATCATCATGTCTTCCCTTTGTTTTGATTTAAAGAAGAACAAGGAACTTGTAAAATTTAACTAAAAAAGTTATTGAACAACACTTTTACAAAACATTTGACAAAATTGCACAAACTTTAAGTAACTGGTCTCCAAAATTATAATAATGAACTTTACATGGGAGTACAACATAAGACTTATAAAGAAGGACTCACATGCACCCCAAGAGGATAATTCATGAATTACACTCAATTAAAAAATTTAATCCATGTCTTTTATGTATTTTTTCCACTTTCAAATTATCTTGCAGGCCTGATTGAACCTCTTTGCGGGCCGTATGTTTGACACCCCTGATCTAGACCATGAATGTCTAGCAGACGTTGTTCAGGATGAGCTCTTTGGGATAAACAAATATACTATCCAAAACTATCTAAGTATATCAATTGTCAATTTTTGTTTAGTATATCTCAATAATAGCTCTGTCCAATATTAAAAAGTTGGCAAAAAGAAAAATACTGATGGGTAGCCACCAAATTTTTCTTCTTCTTTTTAAGAGTTGAGGTTGGGAGTGTACAAAAAAGCTCGTCGTGATTATTACTTGCTATATAATAGTTGTAAAAATTTCTCCTCATTCCCGGATGAGGGCAGAAAAGAAGAATTGTGAATGCTCTCTGCGCATGCTACCTAGTACAACTCTTTTCTTTTCTTTTTCAGAAGCACCGCCGTCTCCTTTTTCTACCTCTGCTGCTGTCTGTGCGTATAGACTCAAGTGTGGAAGAGACCGACAGGAGACTCCCTTTTCACAGGAGAACATAACATTCTAAGATCTTCTTTTTAGTACGCTTCGCTCTTCCCTCCTTTCATTAGAAATATGTATAGACACGTCTTTCTCAAATATGATTCGCTGTTGGCACTGAGGAAAGACTTTCTTTCTTTTAAGAGACGCCGACTACTATATATAGTTTTAACATTGACCTTCAAAATATGTGTCCTAAAGTGAGCTCCTAAATATAGTTGGAAAGTATCCTCTCATAATAAGGGTTGATAGGTTAGAAATGATGTTTTTCAGGATGTTTATTCTGTTGATAGCCTGTATTTGCGGTTTTGGTATCTTTGAATTGAGTGCCACATTCAGATTGGCTCACAGATCTGTTTTCATAATCTTTCCAGTAATGATAAAAATACCCAATGTTGCAAATCATTCCAATTTGTAACATTGAATGAAAGATTGATTTGCTAGTTAGGCAAAAAAAAAATATACACCTGAAACAAGAGCTAATACACGAATTAATATATATTTATTAGGTAGACTAATGAAAAACAGGAGCTTCAGTAGTAAAAGAGCCCAAGAATGTTTCTTAAAAGTATATAATATCATGTTTTAAGCTCTAGTAAGTACGTAAAAATCTCATACACTACCACTACACAAAACACAGTCCACAAACCCGTAATTCATTATGTAGACAATAGTTGCATAGGGAGACTAGACGAAAATGCAAATAGAAGGTTGCGTGATTTTTATTACATAAGTTCCGTTTATTTAGATGGATGTGTTTATAATCAATTATAATTAATGACATTAATAATAATTAATTGTTTCTGGTGTGGCACAAACATCTACTGGATAACTCTCTTTAGGGAAAAACATGCAGTTCTCCAGGTTTGAAAACCAGATATATACAAAATTTGGATTTTGTTAGTCCATAAGCTCTATTTTCCCGTGGTATCTTACACAACTTTTTGGTCATGGGTTATTTATAAAAGTTTTAAATAAAGATATTTAGCAAATTTTTAATCTAATACTACATATGATACTCCTGGTCAAAAATATGGGAGCTTTTAAATAATTCCTCTTTGACTATATAGATTATGTTTGAATTCACAAAATATTTTTCTATAATCGGAACTTGATTTCAGGCGAAACTTGAGGTTGAAAATTAGGATTGAATATTAAAGGCTTATCTGTTTTGTTGTTGAGAAAACTGAATGCATAGAACTTTACCTAATATATATATATATATATATATATATATATGGTAGTTACATACAAACTTCTTTTGAATTAAAGACTAAACCGAAATTTGTTTCACTTGTATGGAATTTATGTTATTTTCAAATCCCTCCGATATAAGGGATTCATTGATAAATAGTTAGGAGTAAGATGTTTTTGTAGGGGATATTACATAGTTATTCCTTTTCCCCATTATGTTTTTTTTTTTTTTCGTATTTTATTCGATTTACTAAAACCATATATATAATTACTGAGACAATGGAGTCAATTCCGAATAAAAGCAATACCTTTGTTTCTGTCAAAATGTTGTCTTTATCCAAATTACATCTAAAAACTCAATATGAACGAAATATATTACATAGTACATACGGTGTGGCTGGAATCGCTATTGCGATTATACTTAGTTATAAGTTGTAAGTCTCAAGATTTCCCCCATGTCTAGTTATAAGTTATAACATCCGATTTGTTAAAGGAAAACGGATTTATAAGTTTATTTATAAGTAGCCTAATGACATAGTTATGGCTAGTGGCGTAAGAACCATAGGGACCAAGGAGCCATTGGTCCCCCCCCCCCACACTTTTTGAAAAAATAAGGTTTTGTGATATACTTTTGTATACACTTGAGATGTCATAATTTTAAAATTTCCCTTACAAATCCATTCCAGGATTTTGTAAGTCTTTGATTTGGAGTTCCAATTGACTTCAAAATGTGGACTTGAACGGGGTTTCCTTCAAGGAAAAATTGACACACCGGTCAACGGGACCGGTATGCCTTCAATTTACCGTACAAATGTTTGAAATTCCATTCAAATATCATCTGAATTTAATACGCTTAAAATGATAATGAAATGATATGCAGACTATATAAGAATGACATCAAGGCATGTCAATGTCGAGTATAATGTCTTTTATCGGTCATTTTATTCCTATATTCTACACATTAAACACAGAGTGAAATCCGTACAAGCTGATTTAATATCAAAGGTCGTGAATGTGTCTCTCTGAGCAACTTGCCCAGTCTTGTTACTTTGCTCTCTCCCAGGGGATTGTGCTGCACTGTATTAATTCGGTACTGCAGAGAGAAACCTCTCTCTGCTGGCACACTAGAAACAGGGATCACACAAGCTATCTTCGCCAATTTAACTACTCAGGGTAGATAGTGCTTTTTAGGGAGGTTGATATATTAACCTATCGCCTCTAATGGGTTAATGACACGTGCAATTCAAATTGTGATTAAAAGAATATTTTCACCGGACACTGGGACCGGAGGGGTTACAAAATACCGAACATTAGCATATTTTACAGGCCAAGTCCGGTAAATTTCGGCTAACGGAAACATTGAACTCGAATCCAAGTCCTTCACACCTCTAATAATAATTAATTATATGTTGATTCGTGCTAAAATGAAAATGAAATGTGAGATAATTAATTATCCTTGGTGTTAGTATTATTATTATGACTAAAGGATTTTTCTCCAAATTAGTACAACTATAATGTTTAAATAATCACTTTAAGAGTCCCCCCCCCCCCCACACACACATACACATAACATAAAGTAAATGGAATTTTGGAAGAGACCAATAATAGATTCACATTTAACAGGAAATCAGAACGTGTAAAGATAAATTCAAGGGATAAAAAGTAAAACAACACCTTCCTCCTTTTCTTTTTCTTTTTCTTTTCTCTTTACGTAACAATAAAAAATATTATTATTTAAAACGAAATTTTAATTCAATATAAAATCAATAATAAGCATTTATTATCACAATCAAAATAAATCTGATTATTTCCATAGTTTTTATCATAATAGCTATTATAAAGACACACGAGGATTTATTAAATCTCCTCGTGAATGAAAGAAACAAACAAACAATAATATTTGAATATTATTATTAATTGACAAAAATTTTCACAATATTTGAAAATTAATCTTGTCTCGTAGTTGCACGAATAATTCGGAAAATTCCTTTTATCAATGGAATTTTCGTGATATTTCAATTTCTTATTAGGGAACAAGAACAGTGTAAGAGTTCAACGGCAACACGTTTCCCCCCTTTTTTCTCTCTTCTATTTAGCAAAAAACAAAAGAGTGGACAAAAGAAAAAGAGAAGAGAGCTAGTTACTGTCTATATAACTACTTCAAGTAACTAGGATCACATGTGAGATAGGAGGACAGGTTTAATATAATAAATAATAGCTCCAGATGCTGCTTTTTCAAAGTTCAGAAAAATGCCGTGAGAGCAATAAGGACTCAATACAAATTATAATTCTGTATTAATTAAAACGAGAGTTTTATTCAGTATTTTTATTGCCTTAGTATATAAAATTTCTTAATTGAGGGTTCACAATGTATGTCTTTATATTAATAAAGTTTAATATAATTGATTAATTATTAGGAATTAGGAATAATTCATTTTCTTTGATTGTTGATTAAAATTTGCATGACATCTCTCAAAAAACAGGAACAACTAAGGTTGATAAACTCAATATGTATTTTAAAATGTTCCGTAATATAAATCCATAGTTTATAAAATATTATATTGACGAAACGGAATTTAACTGGATTTTTCTTTATGATTGATAATAAGTATCAAATCTATTCATGGGAAAGTAATAAAAATAAAAAACTTTCAAGTGCCATTCATTCATAATAGTGTATGAGTGACGTATTCATACCTAAATAATATGAGTTAGCTAGCTAGAAAATGAGTCATTCATTCAAATAAATTACCACATGACATCATCATTCAATGTACTTCTCTCTTTCTTCTTACGTGAAGAACATTCTTTGAATATTTTTACGTCAGACAAAGACTTTTAAGATTGTACTGCGTAGTTGAGTCATACGGAGCGTGTAACAGGGCCAGAGTTACTTTACAACTCTCCTTTAGTTTGCGCGCCTTCATGTTCCACAAACAGATGTTACTTCTCAACAGGATACCATAACAACCAAAGAGCTCTTAGAGTTTGAGAGGGAGGAGTAACGAGAATAAGTAATTTTAACTACTAAGTTAAAACTATGGAAGTTATTAATTTATACAGTATGATTTATGAATAACTAAGAAGCTGCTAAGTAATAAGTAGTCACACTAAGGGATGAGATATTTAGTTATGAATGATAATCCAACTCATACTCGCAGCATCCAGGGATGATGTTATAATTTAATTAATAATAATTACGGTTGCAACAAGTACTTACAAAGTGAATCATTGTAATTAAAAGTACTTTTGAGTGAGATGCTTTCTTTGAAGCCGACTGCAAACTTTGATTCATATATTTATTTTGGAAGTTATTTTAGTTATCTATATATATAAGGTATATAATAACTATAAATTATAATCCAAACAACCTACTATTATGAACGATCCATTAGGAGAGAGAGAGAGGAACATCAACCCCCCCCCCCCCTCCTTTTATTGATTATATTGAAAAGGTATTATTATCACATCGATAACTGAATTTCTCAACAGGGTATCATACGGAGAGCAGAGTCACTTCTTCTTCCATTTCTAGGGGAATCTTCTTTTCTTTCAGTAGCAAAAGACGCTTTTCCCCCCTGTTCCACCTTTCTCCCCCCCCCCTCCTCCCCCCTTCAGATGAATACTTTCTTTTCCTTACCTTGAAGGATTTGTGTACAAAAACAGCAAAAATGAAAAAAGGATCCGAGCAAATAAAAAACATCACACTATTCAAGATAAATTTACGTGTATTCAAAGAGACACACAATCAAATACTTATAATTATTTGTAACCAAAAAGCAGTATTATCAAAATATATATTAAATTATATATAAATCTATTTAAAAGGAAATAATACAGAGTAGAAAAAAGTATGACTAATAATTATTTTGTGAGAAATTATGATGATGATGATGACCAATGACAAAACTTGGGCGGTTAAAACAGCAAAGATCTTTATGATAAACGTAAAAAAAAATCAAAAAAAAATCAAATCAGGGGAATTACACATAAGTGTCAAATAATAAACTTAAAAAAAATATCTGAGTAAAACTTAAAACTTAGCTCAAGTAGATAATAGATAACTTATAATTAAACAACTAATAATAATGTTGTAATTCTTTCATGTGTAAAAGAATGACATGGAAATTCCATTAAATCTCTCCTCAAATACTTTAGGAACATTGGCCTTTGATACATATTTTTGAAAAGAAAAATATAAATGCAATATCTAATTAATATTATAGCACTTTTCATCCTAAACAAATACAGAATGTATGATGATAGTAAAATTAAACTAAAGAGCTAACAGCATGGAAATCTGACTTAGGGCCCATGTCCCCTATGTAATCTCGTAGCTATTTCATCATTGGATTCCTTTTCATCTTCATAAGTTGTAGAAGAGGACTCCTCATTCGTTTCCTCATTTAGATCGGCCTCAATCTCATCATCTTCATCCTCATCTGAGAGAGTAGAGGAATACCAAAAGTCATCGAATAAAGCATCCGTTTCATCAAATGAGTCCTCATTCATACTATCTACTGACTCTCGAGGAGAACAAGACGTGAAGCGAGTATCAAATTCAGAGACATCCTCATCAGAAATGGCAGAGGGTGAATATGGAGGCTTATAGAGTCGCTTGTAGACCTTGTCCCAGTCAATCTCTCGGAAAAAGGGATGACCTTTGACTTCGGATCCACCATTGGAGCCTAGGCGTTTATTTTGACATTTACGAAGCAATTTCCGAATCAGATCCTTTGCATCCGGTGCCATGTAGGCAGGGAAATTCACGGTGCTTTTCTTAATTTTTTCAAACAATTTCTGACGAGTATGAGAGTGGAATGGAGTAAATCCATTCAAAATATCGAAGGCAAAGGTACCTAGCGACCACCAATCCGCTGGTTTTCCATGACCCTTGCGATTAATTACTTCAGGAGCCATATATTCTACAGTCCCACAAAATGTTGTTGCTAAATTATCATTTTGAATCCCCATTTTACTTAAACCAAAATCAATGAGTTTAATATGCCCGTCACGGGCGAGGAGAATGTTTTCACTCTTAAGGTCTCTATAAATGATGTCTAATCCGTGGAGATACTCTAAGGCAAGAATAATTTCGCAGAGGTAGAATCTAGCCACGTCCTCAAGGAACATGGCCTCTTTTTCAATCCGACTAAAGAGCTCACCACCTCTGAGAAACTCTTGAATGAGGTACACTTTGGACTTAGTCTCAAATGCATAATGCATTTTCACAATAAAGGGATGATCCGTCGTCGTGAGAACGTCTCTTTCGGTCCTTGTATGAACAATGTCGGATTCATTATCCTTAATTTCCCCTTTACGAACAGCCTTCATGGCATAAATGGGCCTTTCAGGAGTTTTCATATACACTTGATACACTTTGCCATAAGTACCTTTACCAAGGAATTTGAGTACCTTGAAATCAGATCGATACACTCGTCCAGGGACTACTCGTGTCTCGGATGTGGCAAGCGGTGTAGAATTTGTTTCAATTAATTCAGGCACGCTTCCAATGGACTTCTTTTCTTGAAATGAGTCTGCCACAGAGGACTCCATCATTTGACGAGTGAGTGATTTCAATTGCTCATTGAGGATATCGGCGGACATTCTACTATTCTAATATGTATTTCTATGGGAAGAAGAAGAAGAAAGTAAAAGTTAAAATAACTATTTCACAAGAGTGAGTAATGTATTATGTAATTATATATAAAATATGTACATGTATGGACTGGTGTTTTATTTGTACCTTGACTTGTACGGAAAGGAAGACGACGATGCTTAAAATAATAATAATATTAAATGCATGAAAAATTGCATTAATCAAAATGGCAAAGACGAGGAGGAAAATATGTGAGGAGAGAGAGAGAGCAAACTCCACGTGGTCCCTAATTTCTCACAAGAAATTTGGGCTCTTTTATAAATTATTTTTGACGTTCCTCAAATCCACAATTTAACTCAACCTAAGGTCAAAACCTTGAAAAGTTATAAATTAAAAAAATGGAAGGGAATCCAAGGTCGAAGGACCAGGCCGCCGCTCTGTATAGTCACACACACGCTCACACACACACTACCAGCTCCTTCGGCTGCAATATCTACTCTGTTACAAAAGTGTGGAATATAAAAAATAATACAAAAATACAACATTTTTAAAAAGCGGACATCGAACCCACTCATGTTTCTTAGTAAATACATACAACATACAATTGTTTGAAAGGAGGGAGCGCATTGCTTTTGAGGGTTCGCGGGGTTTTTTTTAGCTTTTTTGCAATGAGAGTTTTTTATATGAATTTATATATGTAGTATATAAATATATATATACATATACTTCATTCCTTAGAAAATGTATGTGCGTGAGCGAGAATTAGAAGAAAAAAGAGTAGAAACGCCCTCTACTCGCATGCGCTTTCACGACGTCATTATTCTTAGCAAGCGTCACTTTGAGAGAGGGAGCTTGAATGTAAAGAGTACACACACACACACGGTATGGTATGAATGTGACCAACTGGAGGGTATGTAAGAATAACTAATAATGTGACATACCTCCCAATTGGTCCTTTCGTCAATCACTAGGGGAGACCAGCATAGATTGAGGCAACATGAATCCTTTATAATGAGCCTTAGCAATCAATTGACTCCTTCAACTATTTGTTGCATCTATGTAAAAGCTAAGCTTCTTCTTATAATTTGCTAATCAATTCGATTGAATAATTCTTCAGAATATATACATTAATTCTCTAGAATAAAACTTAATAAAAACGAAGCGATGCGCTTGGCTAAATATGAAATCATATATTACATCATAAATCTGTTATTCTAATAAAATTACTCAGGGAATAAAAATGTACTATGTACAAGACAATAAGTACTTATTCACAAACCCATAGCTATACAATCCTATTTACTAATGTCTTTTAATGAGTTCGTTCTAATATATAATAAATATACCCACATGGAAATCTGGCTCGGTCTTCCCTACATAACTTATCATTTTAATGATCCTATAAAAATACATATATATGTATGTATTTGACAACTCCTTGATACTTTTGACGTCACTAGTGTCGTCATAATAATTAGTAGTAACTATTGTTTGGATACATTCATATTTTTGATCTCAAATCCTATAAATTATATATATTAAGGAAGCCATTTATAAATAAGTATTTTTATTAATTGAACTATGACGTTTGACAGCATCTGTTACTTACAATACATTAGCACATGATTTCCCTCTGATTAACTGCCCTCAACATGTTTTTACATTAACACATATTTTAAAAACCAATGCTTTAATACAGAAGAATGAAGGTATTATTTTGTGCTTTCTTTCGTGATTTAAATGATTGAATGAATCACTTTTTAGAGTGTGAATGAAATGCTCATTCAATTCCCCTTGATGATGATTAATTATAATTTAACTTTTTCTATTGGCCATTATATATTATATGTATGTACATTCAGTTTGAAAGCCATGCTTCATATATGCAAAGCATTTTTATAGACGTCACAGATTACATAATGAATAAAAGCGACTGGGATTTAATTATTGAATAAAAAGGACAAATTTTCCCAAAAATCCTAACAAAAAACTTCATTTAATGGCTTTCAAAATGAACGAACGCAATGCAGTAATTCACAATTTCCTTCATAGAAACAAGGATTTGTATCAAAAAAGTTGATTACTAACTTCATGCCCCTAGGATAGTCGACTTTCACAATGATGACTCCACGAGAAAAGGCTGTATATTCCAGGGGATTTTAGCTTTGGGTACGCCTCCACTAGGGGGTGCTATAGTTTTATTGGAGGCTACTAAGTGGAGGATCATAATTCATATATCACATGCGTGGTAGTAAAAATGAATGTTCATTCTATTGTTTAAATGAATAGTCCTCATAGTTGATATGACAAACCATACCATAATTTTGTCTTTAATGAGGAAGGGATTAATTAAGTGTTCATCAAGTAAACACTTGCTATGTATTTAAAGTCATTCTATAAACGTCGTTTTACTGCCATTATCTACATTAAGTAATAAAATATATGCAATTATTTATCTGCTTTCACAACGAGCTTTTTGGGAATGACAAAAACACTATATTGTATTCTCCCTTCAGTTGATTTTTATAATTTGACTCTTTTGATTTAAAGCAGCTGACTCTACGTGTTATGAACTCAAAGAGAGTATTATTATTATTATTATTATTTATGATTTTGATACATAAAAATATATTAAATCAAGGATTGCGCGCCCTTTTTTTGAATTTTGAATATATTAGGAGTAGTAACTATTGATTTGAATATTGGTAAAATTTATCAATGACTAGTACATCTAAATAATAACTCTGCCCAATATTAAAAAGTTGACAACAAAGAAAATACAGAAGGGTAGCAGCTACCAGTTGTTTTTCCAAATTTTTCCTTTCCCTTTTGTCAGTCGAGGTTGCGAGAGGACAAAAAAGCTTGACGTGTTATTGTAAGGTGATCACGTATTGTTTTCCAAAAATAGAGGACAGTTGGTTCGATTAATGTCAGTTATAAGGAGGGATATTTTGATATTAATAAATTTAAGAATAAAGTACTGAAAAATAGAAAATAAATGTATTAGACAAACTTACCCGGACTCAAGAACAAGAAGAAAGGCTTCTACGAACAAAAGAGAACAATGGTTGTGCACCTTAGTAAGAGTAATTTGTCGATATAACCTTATCTTGGTAGTTTTCAAACTAATTTGAACAATGATGGATAATAAAGAAAATACGGGCTAATCGGGGTACCAGTTCCGTAACAAAACATATATCCGAGGGGCAATTCAAATTATTGGGTGGATACAAAAATAAAAAAATAAACAATTACAAAGGCAAAAATCCAGGATGTGGTCTGAATTATTGTAATACTATAACTATTTGATATTTTGAATGGAATAGTTTTCAATTATGCTAAATATATATATATATCTGAGTAGAGGGGAGGGGGCCACTGACACCTACTTATGAATAACAGAACAAATTTTATTCAGAATCAGGAACTATAGCAAAATACATTCTAAAGGATTTACTCTCTATATAACTTTTATATATAGGAATTGAAGTTCAATCAAGTGTCGAAAAATGGAAGCTGCAATTTGGAAAAATTTACTTGGTTAATAAACTCATGGAGTGACATCCGTCTTTAACAAATGTATGTACACGTGTATTTCATGAATATATCTGCGTAATTTTTCTCCATTTATATTCAACACAACACTTGTTGTAACCTTCATATTATGAACAACAACTAACAAAGAGCCACAGAAATATCCTTTGTAAGTTTGTTTATTCTAAAGAGAGCCATGTCCCCCATTTTCTCAGAATTTACCCAAGATTTGAAATGAATTTTTATCTCCATGGGCTAATCTAAAAGTTTCTATCCAGTTACTGTCCTTCCCACTTTCAAAAAGATTCCTTGACACAAATAATTAATTAATTATATTAATTTATATCATAAATTGTTGTAGGAGAACAGAATTGTTTCCTTGCTCCGTTGGATTTACGACGTACTTTATAACCAATGATCATAATGAATAATATGGTAATGACGGAGATCAAACAATAAAAAAAAAAAAACCATGGATTTAGTGAATGAACCTTTGTTCAATGATAATGACTTAGTCTTATAAGAAATTTGTTGGGTGTGACCATAATGCAGCTAGATAAGGTATACTTGTTTTTCATCATAGTGTGTACTTGTAGGTTCTAATTTATGTAAAACAAGTGCCTTGTTGCAATCGATGTAGCATATTATACTCAATTAAAAAATCATAATAAAGAGATTCCTACGATTGATAGTATAGTTCTTCAAAATAAAATATTCAAAATGAAAGGAAATGTTTGGTTCAACAATGACGGTTTTTAAAGCCGAATTCGACTCAGAGATTACATATTAATGTACATATACTCTTTGACTAGTCTTTTAGCTAAATATACTCTATGGTGTTGTGTCTGTCAATTAGGATTCTTACGAGTTAAGGGCTGTAAAGATTTATTTATTCTTATTTGTATCGGGTATCCTTAAATTTTCGACCCAGTTTGGTTCAATCCGAAACATAGGGATCGAGTTTTTGTATATAGCTTTTTTGGTACTGACATCTAGTGGGAGGGAAACACAAGAGAAAGAGAAGAAAAGTGTGAGCAAAACTGAACCATTGCTTAGAGTTATTTCAATTTGAATACCTTTATCTATTATTATTATTATTCTTTCATCAGCTGAATTTATGGATTATTTTTTTTTTTTAAATAATCTTTTTCCTGATTATGCCGAACCGCACATGGAAACTTTAAAATATTTATCTTTTACTTTGAATTAGAATCAAATTAAACTGAAGTGTATTATTGGAGCCTTTAGTCCTGAGTTAGCATCAAAACTGCTACAATTTGATATACAAATAATTTGTATTTTTTTAACTTGAATGCCAAATTAGAATTATATGAAAAACTGCAGACAGTGAGTATGTAATGAAATCATACCAATTTTTTCAGTGGTATGTGAATATATGGTGAACAAATTATGGGTATATTCAAATACATATTTATTTTTTGAATAATGATAAATTGGCCCACGTTTTTTAGGATATTTAATTTTAAATTTAATTTTCCATTATTCAAAGATTTTAAATGTGTTACAATGTTTAAATGAACTTCAAAACTTACATATTTGACATAGGTAGACAAAATTAATTTTATAAACAAAGGCAGAGTATTGTATGTATCTATAATAAGTCAAGAACAATGTAAAATGTTGTTATGTAATTACAAATTATGATTGTAGATAGATATGTATATATATATATACATATATAATATCAAACCAAAATAACAGTAAATATAATTACACGATGTGAATATACCAACTGCAGTCCTCTCGCCGGCCACTCAATATGAACACTACTGCAATGAAACATACATATTGAATTATACATATTATGTTGTTGAAAAAAAAAAAAGTTCATATTTATTTTTTCTGCAAATGCTGGCTGGCGGCATGCCTTCGTTTGTTCTATTTAATGCCTTATGATGTACTATTTATGCTCATTGAATAAGGACTCTGTTGAGAAAAAAAAAAAAAAGAAAGAAAAAGAAAGAAAAATAGGCCAAAGAAGAATAGAAAGAAGGAAGTGATGAGAAGTCGTGCCATGCAATTTTGAATGCATTGTTTGTATGTGTTTTTACTTAAGCAAAAACTAATGATGTTATGCTCATTTATTGGGTACTTTACAGTTTTTCATGTATCTTTTTCACTACTTCATCATCATTGTTGCAACATTGATAATACTAGTGTTAAAACGGTAGTCCTCGGCACACCATTTAAATGCTATCTACTACTCAGAGCCTTTAGACCAACAAATTTTGCATTAAATTCAAATTGGTGGGAACATCAAAAAAGCCTCAAGCGGCCTTCGAAAATATCGTAGAGACCTTTTGATCTTAACCAAATCGACCCTTTTCTCAAACTTTTGAATTCAGAGGGCAACTTCAAATTCGGCCTCCAAGCCATCAAATTGCATTTTGACCCTCAAAATCAGTCTCCAGTCGCAGTGTCTACTATGACGTAACACAGCTTATGTCCTAGTGGACGTGTCAATTTACCCTTATTCTATCCTAAATCTGCACCCTTAGTCCTCCTGGTTGACCGTGTGATGCACGCTCAAACAAAGGAACGAGCAAAGGCCTTGCGCTTACTTAGTATTAATAGTTTATAATACCTATCACTCATCTTCACTGACACAATAAATAACTCTTTTTCTATCTTGGAGTGGAGTCCAACTCATTTTGTCAACACGTTTGGGGTTTTTATATTTTTTCATATTTTTATATACATATATTAATGCCTCCACGTCATTACTATGTACTTTTTTTTTTGAAGAAATAAACACTTTTCAGTTTGAGCACAAGTAACCATACCATTTGGGATGGGTTTTAAAGCATGTTTGCAATATTTTATTTCAATTAGCAAACCATACATAAAGGAACTAATCCCTAATTGAACACTCAAAGGTTCTACACACATATATGTACACCTAGATAAAATATCTACTCCGTATAGGCGCAAAGGGTACATCTAATTGAGCTTCTTACGTAAATTCCTATTGTTTTTGATGCCCTTGTATCTTTTTTTTTTGTTCGTAAAGGTCACTACAACTCATACTGATCAATTTCATGACGGCTTCACTCTCTATCAAGAAAATACTATGGAATGATATTTTTAGAAAGTTTGTCTTGAAAATGTATTATATTAAAACAGGAAAATGTTTTAGTACTCTAGTATTATAAAGGACCAATGAGTAGTTAAAATTATTATTATTATATCTATCGATTTATTCATCCTTACTCAGTTGAAACACAAATTTAATGATATATGGAGAGTGTAGAAAATCTTTTTTTAATTAATTATTATTATCAAGGTAAATTTGGATCACATCTTTAATAAGAATTCCTTTCCTCTATTGCTATAGAACAATTGATTTGAGGATGAACAAAAACAAATTGAATCCAAGCAAGGTTCATCAGTTGCAGAAACAATTAAGCATGATAATTCACTTTATCGAATATTTAGCGTTTAGATAAGTTACCTTCTACATTGTATGTACAAAAATATTCATACGTTCCGACAAAGTCTCTAAGGACAAACGTCATTACTTGCCATGCTCCATAGCTTTTATTTTAACAAACACTCATGTAATTCGATACCATCTTTTTATAACTAATGATGTCTTTATAGAGATAAAGACATTATTTTAAGAATATCTGTATATTATTTACATATGCAATGAACAGGATCTTTGTCGATACATACGAAACAAATATACTTATAAATTGACTCTTTTGTCTATCGATACAAACAAGGGGCAATAACTTGTTTGCCTCTTTGATCAAACCTCGTTTTGCTAGGTGTACTGCTTGAATTATACATCCATTTCAATATAAGGTGTGTAAACTATTGTTACGCAATATAAAATAACATAATAAATACTCATATAATCTCAAAATTTGCTTTAAATATAGTGTTTCAGACGTGTAAGGAAAACTCAGTCAAGAAAATTCACTAAAATATCAAGATATTTAAATCAAGGAACAGTAATCATATCCAGAAATTCTCAATAATAAGGTTTTTAAAATACATTTAGATATTTTTGTTAGGCAAATTATATTGGAGCAAATTTTCCTTACGGATAATTTTCCTGGAAACATATTTTGGAATACGTAGGTTGAAAAAAATATACTTTTTTAACCTTATAAAACTTTTTAGATAAGCAGATTTTCTTGGACTTTTTTCTCCATTTTTAAAAAATAATTTGATTAAATATTTGCATATGCATAGCTGGTAAAATATGGGAAAGGAATTTCGATCTAAGATAGGTAAACAATCATTATACTTGCATAATAGATGGGTCTAGGAAAATTTATCGACATCAATTCATCGATTTGTGAATTCATCAACTTTTTTCTCCCACTGAATACTTTCAATAGATTACTATATCTATTGCTGCATCTAGTTAAATTGCTAACCACATGATGAACTAGCTTTTAATTATAATCTGTCGTTTCCTATTGCTTCTTTACATTCGTCAAGTTACCATCTATCGGACATTATTTTAAATCTAATCAACTTTGATAGAAATAAACCACCCTATTCTAAACCATCTTTTTTGCTTCGGTTTATTAAGTTAAAAGAGCCTCTGTTAACTTGGGATAACCAAACAACACCCATCAAACTCTAAAAATAAATCTAATTTACGGTGTTTAGTAAGAGTTTTAAAGTATTTGGTTGTTGTACATTTTTGGGTATACAAGTCCTAAATATGTAATTAGAATAATAATTTTTGCTTTTTATGCACAAAATATCATTTTAATCTGATCGATGTTAATGTGAAAAACCCTGCCAAACAAATTTGCTTTAAGCTGTTGAAAGTATTCATTGAGAGAAAAAAGTCGATGAATTTTTCTACCGATCAATTTATCCATCGATGAATTGATGTCGATAAATTTACCGAAAGACACTCAAATAGATATATTTTCTTCAAAGGGTCAATTAATGAGGAATTGATTACACGTTTGAACCCGTTTCTTCCTTTATTGATGAATGAAAATGAAATCTTAACTCATTTTCTTTTCAGAAAGATGGGGGACTTCCCAAAGATCAGGTAGTTATTTGAACATTGTAGCAGCGTTGGTATTATTTTTTATTTTTTCTGGGGAAATATCTCTTTTCCTGGTACTGAGTATTTTGTTTTTGAATAACATTTTTTATGTATCTACCCCTACTGCAATACTCAATGAAATTTAAAGTATAAAATCACCTGCAAAATATTCTGTAAAACTCCAAAAATTTCATGAGAGATGATTTCTATAATTCATTTATACATATGTTATATCAATACTGAGACTTGGTCTGAGAAAGATTCTTTTTTTTCTTTTTCACTTTGGTTTGGTCTATAGATCAATTTTTCCTTGGTCTCACTTCAAAAACATGAAACACAATGATGTCAAACTAGTCAAAATATTACCCAGCCATGTGAGTTGTACTCATGAGACATTTTAAACATGGAATGAAGTCATCCACAATTCATTAAAAAACTCGTGTAGAGCGAGTTTTTAACTGATTTAACTGATTTAGTACGTCATAATTACTACCTAAAGTTGTGCTACACCAATTTGTTTTCTATTTGACTCTTCCATATCCAGCTTGCTCTGAGAACTGAATGTCTTTGATTCAACATAAATTATAAGAATATTGAACTCGTTCAGAATTTCCATACCACGGCCCAACTCTAATTTCTATTTTTATTCATGGAGCAATTAAATATATCGACTTTATTATATATATATTATTGTTATTTTGTCAAATGATTATTATTCATTTCTATATTTGTCAACGTGATTGAAACCTTTCAAATACATTCACATTATTCTAAAAAAAAAGCAGAGTTATAAATGGCTAAATTTGTGAGGTAAATTTGTCAAGAATATTATTAATATTTATTTGATATGTGTGCGGTAAAAATGTTGTGTCAACTGATGATTGTGACTTTAACAAAACAAAAGCAAAAAGGCCTGAACTAAAACAATGATATTTAATGTTGAAACAAAAGATAATTATCATTTGCTTTAAAAAGGCATACAACAAAAATCATTCAAGGAATGACATCAAACCTGTCCATTTCTTATATAAACTATATTTATACCGATGATTACGTCAATTAAAATTTGTTCATAGACGTACATTGATATACATAACTTCTAGTTTTCAGACAGTCTTTTCGGGGACCAAAAAATATTTAATTCTCAAAATATATAGCTTCAAATGGGAATTTGTCATTTGTAGTCAATCGGTTCGTTCTTCTTAATTTTGGTTCTTTTAAAGGTAAATTTAATACATATTTTGTGTCATGAGGGTTTTAATACATTTCTTAATATATATATATATATATATAGTCACACATTTTCAGTTTTAATTTTTTTTTGGACACAGCAACTAATTCAAATTTTGCCCAATAGATGACACTGACTGATTTATTTTATTACAATTTAGTTTCACACTTTCTCAAACAAATGTTTAATTTGTAAAAAATTATACAAATAACGCATGAAGGAATATTATGATGGAGTCCAAAAAAATAAAAAAAAAGATTCGTTCAACCCATAGCTTGCAGTAAGTCTTTGAAATAAGTTATGCATAGTATCTTTAAGTAACCGAACTAATTTTTATAACTATAGAAATTCCTTAAACGTTTCTCATAAGCCCTTAAAAACATCTCCTCCCAACAGCTTTAACATACAAAAATTCAGCCAAAATTATACACCTAGTGATGAAGGCCACCAATATACATAATTATTTGGCACGTTGAAGTTCTAAATTCTTACGGCTAAACTCCTTCAAGTTCAACTTGGGAGTAAGAATGTCTCATTTGTGGTCAATAGATTCCACTTGACTTTGTTTGATTTTTAGATGGTTTTATCAAATACTTTTCGTCATGAGGGTTTTGTAGGGTTAAATAATTGTAGGTAGGAGCATGTAACTAAAGATAGGCCCTTGGTGAGGGCCTATCCTGCTATCATAATATTTAATTGTTTAAGCTACAGTAATTTATAATTACATAGATAGCACAACTATGGAAATGAGGCATTTTTTCTCATTTTTAAAATATTGTGATTAATTATAAATATATTTTTAACTTAAATAGGAAGTAGACTGGAAATTTTTATAAGTACCTACATATATGTATGTATGTAAGTTATGTAAAATGAAACAAAGAGAAAACAAAACTTCATATTATGAATAATGATTTCTCTAATAGTTATTAAGTCCATTAACACAAATAATATTCCCATCTGGTCTCTGATTGTTTTTTTCTTATGTAGATACAAAATATTTGTGTGTGTGTACTAACAAAAATTTATTTGTCAATATATTTGATGAACATCTGCTAGTTTTTATACTACCTACTATTTATTAAATATTTGTAAGTGATATTGTAATTTAAGTAATACATTGATGGAAAGTCGGATTAACTAAGATTTACTAAATATAATCAATTTTGTCTTTTCGTGTTACAACTAGGCTTTTTTGAGGACGTCTTGAGGACCCCTTGAGCAAGAGATAAAAAGAGCAAAGGCATTTATAGGAATGTAAAAAATATGCAAACGGGGTGTGTAAAATAAAAAGAAAGAGAAAATCATCAACCTGGTAACTCTGACAATTTGATGAATGTTGAGAGGGAAGGTGCTTGAGCTGTCATGACGTTTTACTGAGCTATAAGCTGCTATTCTCCTTTATACATATATACAAATGAAGACATCAGTTATAAATAATAACATTATGTATGTATACCATAGATGAGAGGTAGAAAATTAACTCAAATTAATGTCCGGAAATAATATATTTTTAACTAATAATTATACTAAGACTTGAGCCCTTTTTGTTTACATTTTATTTGCTTTATTAAACTTAATGCATGTATTCCTTTATGCGACATCTTTACTATCAGGAAGGTGTTCTCCCCTCAGTAATATTGGAAAAATTTTGGAAAACAAAAAGACCTGTTTGAAGAGCCAACTCCATTGTATGGATATATAATGATATATAATGGATATTTAGACTTTAGAATCCCAAGAACAACACATATAGAGGGATCAAAACCAAAATGACACCAAGAATTGAAGTAGTTGTTTCCCAACGTGGGACGACAATTTGATTTTTCAGGTGTTGGGAGGAGGGAGGGAATCTATCTTTTAAGAATACTCTTCTTTTTTTTAAAATTTTTCTGCCAACAAATAGTAGTTAATAACTTTTCTAGAAGAAAGTTCTCAACTAATTTCGATTTACAAATATTTGAGACTACAAAATCTACTGTATTAATGACCAGGGGCATAATCTGAGATATGAGTCTATAATCACTTATATATTTTCTGCGGATGCATTTGTGTATTTTCTAGACTTATAAATTCATGAAATATCCTTAAAAAAAACAATTTATAAAACAAACCATTACAACACCAGTCTCTGTAATATAATAAAATCTGCATCATTTTGCAGCTATAAATATTGGTTATTTTGCTCAAGTTGTTTTTTTCTTGGAAATCAAAAAATCATTAGTACCATTCATCAATCATCCAAATATTGAAACGATAATAAAACAAAAAATCAAGCAAGCACATTAAAACTCCTTATTTCATGTGCTATAAATATCTTGCTTCAGAATAAGCGTCTTAAAGGTGTATAATTTAAGGTCTTTGTACACAAGAAAATGTGTGTATATTTTAACATTTTATTGAACCCTTTTATTTTAAAAATAGTCATAAATATGAAGGTATATATATATATATCAGTATAATATTTATTATAGAATATATATATATATATATAGGAAATATTGTGTAGTATTAGAACGTCAATAAAATTGAAAGTTGTCCGAATGATTTATATACTTACATATATATATATATATATATATATATATTACATCATGCAATTAGTTATGAATGTGATAGTTAACAATCTATTGAATAGTAAATATATCTATGTACATACATAGATACATATAAAAATAATGCTTTGATTTTCATTCATTCCTCTAAACAACTCCCTTATTCATTCATTCATTTTAATGACCTGTAATCATGATGATGACTCAGTCGAATGTCGATTAGATTCATTGCCTTGTTTTTATATATATGTAGATAAATGACCTTGTATCACTGAAGGACTTTATTTACCATATGGATAGATAACCAAGCAAGCAAGCAAGTAGTTAAATAAAGAAGTAAATTCCCTTTCAAACATTATAATGCACGGATATTGGTTTTAGAGTTGTACATATATATATATATATATATATACTTTAAATATCAAAATGATTTTTGACATTAATATAATAAAATTATTATTATGATTACTATTATTTTGTATAAAAAAACATTTTTGACAATAAATAAATAAATAATACATTTATTTTGTTCCAATGATGAGTCATTGGCTATGAAAAGTCAAGTTTTAATGTTCCTTAAAGACTTTTTTTTTAATAAATAAGCTTAATTTGTATGTCCGCCAAGATCCCATGATCCCATTTTCCTAGGATTCTCCAGGGTTTTACATCTACAGGATATTCTCAGGTTGTCCTTCAATTCATTATTTCATAATATCGGCTTCATTAAATATTATATACATATACATATATTGTAATTCATTTAATTAAAGGTTAAATACATAGTATGAAGAATCACCTGAATCAAAGATTTTACGATTCATGCTTAGCAAATGATGATGTATATGCATTGATAATGAATGATGCACAACAAAGTACAAAAATGTTCCAAATATTGGAACTTTATGCAATATATTGATGCTTGGAAAAGGAAAATGAGGACTTGGAATCGGTTTAAATAGCTCTCACATTATTTATTTGTCGTGTAAATGATTTTTAAACTGTTTCATATCGGTCAGATTTTGTATATGTATTGTATTTTATTCTTAAATTTATGTGTAAATTCAAATCCCTATGACGTCTTGTTTTTATTCCTTAATTGACAAATATCACAATCATAGCGAATATGTAATCGTTACTTAACCTTCCAATGGAGATAACATGAAATAATTTATAATCTTTCAATAATATATATTATAGAAATTTATTATTTTTTTAAAATATAAAAATAAATACCTATATTTTACAGTTTTTTTTTTACATTTTTTACAATCCCTAATTTCTCAGGATCCCGATGTTTAAAAATTGATTTCCTGGAATCCCATTGAGAGTCAATTTCTCAGGAAATGAAAAACCTTAGTAGATATTTATTACGGCTACATTGTTTAATTAATAATAATTAACTATTCATAATTTAATTAGATGTGCGACGTGTTAAAACTAGAGCTCAACCAATATATACATTTTTTGGAAAAAAATAAATAAATCCCGATAACTGAGTAATCGGTTGATTATTTTTTAAATACAATAATATATTTTTTTAATAAAAATAATTTAAAGAATATCACAGATTTGGAAAATTTAAAAAGCAATTAGACTAGAGGCTTGATTTTGGTACAATGTTACTTTTATGTCGACTTACCACATGTATAGTCCAAATTAATTAATGTTATGATTGGTTATAGGTGTTTAAAAACGAGTGTTGAAGTCGAAATCACATTAACTAAGACCAAGAGGATATCAAGACTTTAAGGGGATCAAGACCAGATGGAGAACAAAAACTATTGTTCTTGTTTGTTTTTGAAGAAAAGGAGATTTTTTAATCGGACTGATGTGTAGGAATGTAAATAATATGCAAAATGCCGCGTGCGAGATTTTGTGGAGTTGGCTCTTCAAACAGGTCTTTTTGTTTTTCAAAGCTGTTATCATTTTTCCTTTATTACTGAGGGGAGAACATCTACCTGATAGTAAAGATCTCGCATGAAGGAAGAATACATGCATTAAGGTTAATAAAGCAAATAAAATGTAAACAAAAAGGGCTCAAGTCCTCGTATACTTATTATTAGTTAAAAATAATTAATTTCCTGACATTAATTTCAGTTAATTTTCTGCCTCTCATCTATAGATGGTATACATACATAATGTTATTATTTATTATTGATGTCTTCATTTGTATATGTATATAATGGAGAATAGCAGCTTGTAGCTGAGTAAAACGTCATGACAGATCAAGCTGCTTCCCTCTCAACATTCATCAAATGGTCAGAGTGGCCTGGTTGATGATTTTCTCTTTTTTTTTATTTTACAAACCCCATTTGCATATTTTTTACATTCCTACTGATGAGTAAACTAGAATTGATCTCGAGAAGAATCACATCAACAAGCTTCCTTAAAAGTAAGGATAAAGAGACAAAGGATACATATTTTTCTTATATTACTGAACGAGTACTGAAAATAACACACTTCTAACCTTATATATGTATATCCTGTCTTTTCCCATTGCATTTTTTTGCATGCAAAAAAATAAAAATGACTTGAAAAACAAGATTTCAACTCACACCTTCTTCATTCCTGTATGCATCTGTATAAAGACATAATATGTGTACCCGAATGTAAAAACATGTATATCATTATATGATATATATATATATATATATATGTATTTACGTATAAACGTACGTGACGTAGGCTATGACGTAATGATATTGAGGTATTGCGTTCCTTAAGTCTTTAATAGTGGTAAAATAACTTTGCAAATGACCCAGCCTTTCAGTGATGCAAATAATGTTAGCTATACAAATTAAAACCTATTTAAATTGTCATTTTGAAGTTAAATTATTGTGTTCTATATTTTACTCATATCTAAGTATGTTTTTTTTTTAAGCACTAATTATGTATATACTTGGGATTCACTGTATTTTTTCGTATTTAAATGGTAACTGCATTTTGAGTTAGTTATTTGATTGTATGTATGCATATTATTGATCATTCTATGAATGTAGTATGTTTGATATTTATAAGATATTGCATAAGAAACTGTCATTTCATAAAATACACTCCTTTTTTTATATTTTTTATTTACAGATTCATGACTCCTTTAAATGTCAAATGACAGGAATTATACAATTTGTTACATATTCTCACTTGTAGAAGCTTGTAGAAGCTTATGATCTTCATAACTATTTCTACATGTGTACTTTGTAAAAAATGAGCATCATTTATGTAAATCAAAAACCCCACTTTTAAAATTTACTTTTAACTATACAAATGACAAATTAAGTTAATTTTCCCAATTTCATTGGCATGATGACAAAATATCAAAAAGAGTGTTTAAAAATGACTTTTTTTTTAAAAAAGAATTTACAACTATGCAAATATTTGTGAAATGAGTCAGATCCACTGCAGCCCTGAAGTTTAATGAAAGTAAAATAGTTGTGTGTGTGTGTTTTTTTTTTTTTTTTGTAGAATTTTGTTATGCAGTTATTTGCTTGAATTATATTCAAGGTCATTGATCAGAATGATATTTATCATTTATACATATGCAGAATATAGATTTATTATATTCTTTGAAGTATCAATGAGTAGGCATGTACATTGTATGTATAGGCCTAGCATATTCAAGTACATGTGGATCTCTATTTTTTTCTTTCTTTTTTGTACAAATTGAATTAAATCATCTATTTTAAAAAGTATAAAAATGAAACAAAATTCAAATTGAAAAAGACTGAACATCAAAATTTGATACGAAGTAACTAATTAGCAGATTCAAAATTATTGCATCAAGTACTTCTATAATTACATCGATAAGTAGCATAAAATGGGATAATTATACTTTAATTTTCAAAAAGAGGACACTTAGCTGGATTAGTATCAATTTTATGTAGCTTTTTTTAGAAAATTGTACAAGAATATTGATTCTTGTGTTTTTAATGAAAAATATAGATATATTTTGAATAAAAAAAAAAAGGTATGATTTTGGTTTTTCTTTCATTATTTTAAATTTTATTTATTTATGCTAATTATCATCCTGCCTAGTCCCTAGGCAGGATGTAAGAGAATGACATTTTTTAATAAGTTTTAATAGCATTTTCTAAATTACAGTAGCATTGGAGCCGAGGGGCCTAGTGACAATCGTCCCAAACGATGGTTTGTTTTATATAGTGACCATCTAAGATAAATGTTCTAAATCCTGAGAGGAAATGTAAAAATAAAGGTCTCTACACACGTCGAGCTTTTTTGTCCACTCGCAATCTCGACTGACAAAAGTGAAAGGAGAAATTTGGAAAAACTACTGGTAGCTACCCTTCTGTATTTTCCTTGTTACCAACTTGTTAATATTTGGTAGAATTTAATATTTAGATATACTATATATTTATAAATTTTACCAATATTCAAATCAATAGTTAATACTTGTAATATGTTCAAAATTCGTCGTGACAACCTTATATTTTTTTAATGAAAGGAAAGCTATGATGTCATTTATATACTTCTGACGTCACTGTTATAAAATTACCCTTCCCCAATTATGAATCCGTTCTAGTGTATATTAAGGAGACTCACATGACTATTATCCTCAGATCCAAAATCTACATTGTACTTTAACTAAAATAACACATGTGTGAAACAAATCACTTTTCTGCCCTTTCATTTTCATTAATTTTATTTATTATTAAACATATTAACAAAATTATTAATGGCGGTATTTTCATTTTTTTTACGTATGGATAATAATAATTGGAAATGAATTAAACATATCATGCACAGAGTGAACAGAGGCAGAGAATTGTTCTTTTGTAATTTTTAAAAAAAGCCATCGTTATTTAATATTATTGACCTTTCAATCAAATTGATAAAACGGTTCCTAGGGGAAACAATATATATATATATATCAATCATTCATGGATACTCCACTTAAAATTATCATGAATAAAATATTTATTAAAACTTATAAATATGTTTACAGCACATGACAGAGCACATTCATCAGTTAGAAGCAAGTTTGACAAAAATAACGTCACATATTGATAACACCAATATCACACAATTTTTCTTTTTAAAAAATGGGGTGTATAATTATACAAAATTTGATTATATAGGCTTTTTATCAAATAAAGATAAGGAAAAGGCCAGTACGGTCAGGATCATTATAATTTGATCTTTTTTTACAAGTGTAAATTTAGGTATTTGCAAATATTGGTATGCATCCTTGAAATTATTTGACTATGGGCAAACAATCAGATAAATTAGTTGACAGCAAAAAATAATATTATTTTTAAACCCTTTCTACAAGCAAATACAAAGTTCTCATAAAAACTTATATAAATATATTTTGTGTATATAAAACTCACTCAACTAAATTTGTTATTTTTTTTTACAAAAATCTGCATTGTAGAGTACTAAGATGCTATTATAACCAATTACATATATTTCTTTAAAAAAAGTTTAAAAATTCAAAACTTTATGATCATCGATCAAACTCTATATGTTTTTCAAAACGGGGATGTCAAAATTTGACTAGGATACATATATTTAGATCAAAAGAAACTATTAGAGATCTTACGATCTCGACATATCTAAAATTTCAAAAAGTCAGCCCCAGATAAAAAAAACTACTAACTTGAATACAATATAACTAAATACCTTTTTAAGAGTGATCATTGAGAATTAAAAATTGATTGATATATTCTCCAGAATGGAAATAAATATGTTGAGAAAATTTCTCTCTCCATTTAAAGAACATTTAAAAAAGTTTAAAAAATGAAAACAAAACAATTCATGAAAAATAATAATCTGCATGCACAAGTTTCTAATTCCATATTCGAGAATTAATTAATTATTCTTGCATTAATTTCAAAATTGAGTCATAAACGAAATCTTTAGATACTAGGGCGCTATGTTTTCTACAAAGGAGTTTTTGAGGAGTTAATATCAATAGTATTCTTGAAAGATGTAGTGTTCTTCTACAATATCTATTTATTCAAAAAATGTATTCAACCTCTAAAAACCTTAATAAAATATACATTTCTGAAAATGTTTTGATAAAACATTTATATCACACAGTAAATAAATATTTAATACTACACTTTTAAATTTATTAAATGTTCATAAATTTTGAGTTATCGTTGACGTATTGCAGCTCAAATTTTATTTTTGAGAAAATAAAAGAATGAAGAATTTGAAACAAAAAAGACAAAGTTTTCACAAATAACCAAATGAATCTTCTTAACATTAGGGAATACAAAAAAAAAAGAAGCTTTTGAACCGTTTTGACAATTTAAATAAGGCTTATACAATCGTGAATATATATATAATATATATGTAAATGTGTATCTACAATGTAAATTCATACATCTGCTTATAAATACACAGTATATATTAATTTATCAAGGAAGTAGAATGCCTAAAGGATGGATGTAAAATGCTAAGGCTTAAGTGTAACGCCTTCTTAGAGCATTTAAATCCCTGTTATTACATAATGTTATAATTACAAAAGATATACACATGTAGGTATAAAAGTTAAGTTTATGTTTTGACTTTGTCAAGGTTATTGACACTAACTTAAGGGTTGTTGTGAAAAAGCTCTCTGATGCATTTTTTTTACTTTCTTTTGACAAACTAATATTCATTCATTCATTCATTGTAGAATAGCACTTCATGAATGAATATTTTCTAATAGACTGAGTAAAGGAGTATCATTTGACAGCTCAATCAGCTGAATTTCAAATGTTTTCTAAATATGTATAAGTCACTTAAAAACTTTTACTTTATTTTTAAAATATTTACAAAAAGTTGACTTTAAGTAATGGGATAGTCAGCTCATTTAATGTATGGACTACATCTAGGCTGAAGCCGAGGGACCTACCAAGTCTATGGAAAGTGTAAACAAACCTTCCCAGTCCTATGGTCTATCATTCAGCTGAGGTGTCCCTAGGAATAGTAACTCCCTATAGAGTAGAGTATCCTTGTTATAAAACAATTTGTATGGTATCGTGACTCATATTCGTATCCAAAGTTTTTTTTTTCCTATTTTTGAACTCACAGGCTCGATATCAAAGCTTTTTAAAAGCCTCCTGAAGCAAAAAAAAAAAAAATATAGAAAAAAAAGTACAGAAATCAATATATATTTTTTAAAGTAACTAAAGTCAAAATAATCAAAATCTTCACTTTATTCTGTATTTAAGTACTTACAAATTTTGGGATACATCAGTTTAAATTGCTTAACCCATATCTATCTATCTATTTATCTATCACTAATACCATAGATATATGTTACATTCTACATAAAATGTGTATAATGAAATGTACAAAAATAAAAGTACCAAACATGTACAATTATAAATATACTCTATGTGTACTATTTTTAGAGTTATTCCCACTCTTTGTCCACCGTAGGTCTATTTTACTCCTATAAATAACCTTTTTTTTACTATTATTTATAAATAAAATTTATTTGTACACAAAAATAGTACATTGGTACGTATTCTTTTGTAAACTTTGTTTCATAGATTATTGATTTCTGTAAATGGAAAAAGGGTTGGAGTGTGTCATCATCATTCTTCGACTACTTATCAGAGTATACAAGTAAGAGCTTCATACTATTATATGCTATTAATAGATTTTTTTTTTTTTTTTTGCTATTTTAAAGTATGCAAAACACTATTAATATGCATATTATATATATATATATATATATATAACACGGACATTTTAAGATATGAAGAATTTGATTTATTTTGAAAGGGTGAACGAACTCCCCCACCTAACGTTTCTTCCATTTACTTAAGTTTTAATATAATAAAAGGAATTTAATAATTATAATCATAGAATCCTATTATTAGAGTATACATTTAAAGCTATATTTTAGTATGTTTTTAAAAGTTTGAGAGGGTTAGTCTGGGTAACAACAGGGGGCAAGGGGCCATTGCCCCCTCCCCCTCTTTTTTAAACTCAATAACAATGAGAGTCACTTGACGTGATTGTGGTGTTATTAATATGAAACAGCGTGTGTATATATTTGTACAAGTCTTATTCACTTGACGCTATCTTTATTGTATCTCAGAACCTTCCCTTCAAAACGACTAAAGAGGAAGTATGGGTCGTAGGCCAAATACATACGGCATTTCCCCCAGTTGAAGGGCTATCATACTTGAATGAAAAGCAAAGATGTACACGGCCTAATACATAGGATAGAATTTGATGTGAATAAAGCAACGTTCAGAATACTAAATAGTGACAAGAGTTTCTTGTTGTAGAGAAATCGACAGCTGGCCAAAAAATACGCTATACATTGTTATGTTAGTGGCAGAATGCTGTGTTCAATGGTAACACTCTGCTAAAGGTCTCATGGGAAAGAGTGTTCAATGAACAAAGGTACTTTTATTTTTTGTCACTTCTGATGTGTCTAATAAAATCAGTTGCAAATCGTTCTTAATAACTCAAGTGTGTACTGTATAGTCTTCATATATATATATATATATATATTAGATAGATATCGACTCCTGACTCATTTTCCATTTTCTCAAAAGTTTCTCGAAAGCACCAAAACTCGTGACAGTTAGTGCATCAAAGTCAATTTATTTTTATCAATAAAAATTCTAAATTTTGTTACACATGATTGCAAGGCATGGAATTTAAATTCAATCTTGATAGCCACTATAAATCAATCTAGGCAGTTTCAATCAAAAAATTTCTTTTCATATCTCCATCAGATTTTTCTTTATTTTTGTTGTTGCTAAATAGGAAACTTGATCAATTGACTTATACAGGTTGCAAAAATTAAAACTCTTCACAGCACCTTGAAAACTTGAGTTGATAATTATATTTTTGGATACGTAAGTACGTGGTTTTAAGAGCAATTCCTTTTATTTTTAGTAATAGCCTTGAATTAAAGTTGAGTGACTCCATAACCTTTCCTTCTCTCATTATTCTATGTTATAAGGTCGTATTAAGACATATTTACACGTCTGGCATTGCACCAAATCCATGTCTACGGTGCTCTATTACATAAAAATAAATTTGTATTCTAATTTCATTGTTAGAATACATTATACATATTTAAGTATTTTTATGTTTGTTGGAAAAGTAATCCCGAAATGGTATTTTTACATGTAGAGTGTTTTCACTCACGTCATAATAAAATTTGCAGCAACATTATGTTGGTAACATATTGATACTTAAAGAAACTTTATGTAACGCCTGACATGACTCATAAATTAATGGAAGGATTCACACCTCTAGGGGGGAAAGCAGAGGCATTTACAAAATAGTGTAGTTAACATAGCATCATATCATACTCTGGTGATTAAAAAGGGGGTTTTTAGATTAAATATAGCATAAATGCTAGAGTCAGACCCTTTAAACCATATCTTTACCAAAAAAGGCCATGTCATTTATCTTCTTTTTTTTAAAAGGTCATACAATACCTTAGAAGGAAACTGGTTTTAGGGTATTCAATTACCTTACAACTTAAAAATCAAAAAAAGTTATATTTTGTACATTAAGCTGTCACGTTTTCGTGTCAATCCGTTATTTTGTCTACATCAAAGAATTTTCTGCTGCCTATTGATGAAAAAATGAGAATTTGAGGGTTTCAGTTTCCTTCAAAGGACATTTTCGTGACACCTCTCAAGCCATTTAAAGTTTGAAAAACGGCCTTTTTTTTAACAAAAACTAGCTGTTTTGAGTTTTCATTTTTCAAAAAAACTTTTGATGCAAAGTGGCAAATGGTACTTTGTTTTAGCTTTGGGCCTTCAGGTTGGCCTATGAGGGGCAAAAATTGACTTCTACAGTTTTTTTTAAAAAAAAAAAACTACCCTAAAATTTTAAGTACAATTTGTTATAGTTGTTTGTTTATATTTGTTACTTTGGGTAAATTTAAAGTCAAACATTTTTATTGGTTACAATTTTATGGTATATTTTTTCCTGTAAATTTATTGCATTTTTTTGAAAAAAATATTTTTTCATAACAATACAGTGCTTGGTATCGATTTAGTATTAGTAAATATTTTAGTTTAGTAATACATCTATCTAAAATATTAGAGCCAATTTCATCTAAAATGATTCAGTGTTGCCATACAATAAGAAATGTGAAATATCCTTAGATACATCTACCTATAATTTATTTAATATACGCAAGGTATTTACTGTAAATATTTTTTAGAATAGTGTAATATATTATACATATAAAATAAATATACATTTTAGTAGACTCAAACGACTCCTGGGATCCTGTATCTTCATGAAAATGAATGATATTGCAGATCAAAAAGGTATTATCAGTACAAATAATATTGATAAAATGTACTTGTTTTCAAATAAAAGTAAGAAAGCATTTCAAAAATCCTTCAAGATCTTTATCTCTTTCTTAACGTCCAAGTTCTGTGATCTAAACACGTCCTTTGTAATTCGTACAGGACATCAAAATTGTAAAACCGATGTAACCTTACTTCATTAATTAGTTTATTTTATTTTCGAGCAAAACTTACCCCTATGATAGGAGTTTTTAAAAGAAATTATTTCCCCATTGATTTTAGACTCGGATCACTTTAAGAAGTTTATTTCTGTATAGTTTTTATGGGAGAACAATTAATGTAATTATGTTTATGTTAATGCATAATGTATGTTATTTTGTAAAAATGATTTTAAATTACTTTTATCTCAAAAATCCACTCAACTAAAAAAAAATTATTATTATTCCACTTAATTGAATTAAAGTTGAGCAATGATTTGAACTCTTACTTTAAAAAAAAATCACTTTTTGTATTCTTACAGCAGACAGAGCGTTCAACAAGCTACTTCATCATTCCTTGAGTATTCATAAACTAAAATGAAGCATGCTTGTTAGCAAATGATTGTATTCCTTCCCATTCTACTAGGTATTGAATTTTTCATGTGAACTTTGTTTCTCAAAAAATGCCTCAAATAGGTTTAACCCTGTCTGATAAAAAATTGAAATAAAAAAAAATTATGAAGGACAAAGCAGGCAATGAAAGGTAACCATGATTTGGTTATTTATTTCTTTGGACATCATTAGACTTTGTCAGCCCATAAATCATTAAAAAAAAATAAGAAGGAAACTAATGAAACTTTATATACATTTTCATATTAATTGATTGTAATTTATTTTTGACTTTCATGTATGTAAGTGTCAGGAGAAAATATTTATATAGAATACATTCATTGACTCTAATTGGGAGCGATTATATTAGAGAAACATGACTTTAATTATATTTGGATAGTTAGAACAACACCTAAACTGGTCCAAAGATGTTGATTGATATGGATGTGGTTCAATAAAGCAGAATCTACCGTATAAAGTCTAATGGTCCAATGTGTGTTTTTTTCTAATTTCACAAAAAAAAAAAAAATCAACTTTCATATTCAATTCGTTAATCTGACTTTATTTTTTGGAGTAAGGTTGAGTGAGTTAAAACTTATGGATCCCCTTTTTTTTGTTCTTGTTAATGGTCTTAGTTTATAACTCTACTATTAAATAAATTATAGTTCAATAGTTGGAAAGGTATTGGTCAATGGTTAACTGGACTCCTCAACAAAGATGTATATTTATCTGTCAGCTGTTTTGATAGTTTGATAGTGTTAGTGAAAGGTGATTTGTTGAACTTAAATGATTTCTGTTTAAGCACTGAATATTTCTGCTATTAAATTAACAATAATTCACCATATACAATGAATATTGCCAACTATCCTTCAGATAAAAAGAGAAAAAAGGCCTGAAACCAGTAAATAATTAGCCTATTATGCTATTCGGCTAAACCTCTTTTTCATACAAGTGATATTTGTAGCATATAATGCAAGTTGAGTGGATCAATGACCGAAACATTATTATAAAAAAAGAAGATCCTCGATATATATATCTCTCAACCTTTCCAAAGAAATGAAAAAAAGGTTAAACTTTTAATAATCTCTTGGTTGTTGACTTCACTCCATACTTTTCTTTGTCAATTATATTTCTCGACATTGAATTATAGTTATTGTACATGCAGACCAAGTATTTATAGTAGTTATTTTTTTAATTACTTAATTGCTGTTGTTAGCTACTAAGTAGCTAATTTATAGCCGTCTACTTCTTAGTATACAATAATATATGTATGTAAAATGTAGAGGAATGAAATAATTGATGACAATGTTTCAAGCCATAGCTTTGACTTTTAATCTAAAATGTATGTAATTTCATCATTAAGTACAATCAGGGAAAAACTTTTAAATTTATCATTAGACATTACTTATGACGTCATTTATTAATGGTAGTTTTTGTTTTTTTTTTTACAATAAAAGACTGGAGAAGAAACAAATTTGGATACTTACGCTCATTAACTTAAGTAATTGCCTCATTCATTATCTATTAATAGAAATGAATATAAAATTAAATTATTTTTTGGAATTCTGTAAAAATATTTATGTTTAATTTATAATTAAATCGTATCATTAATAAAAATATATTATATTGTTAACAAATATATAAATATATATCTTTGCATTTTTTTTCTACAATTAGTAATGAAACAAGCTCATTACAAATTTCATTTCCTCCTGACCTTTAAATTTATAACTTAAATGATATGACCCAATCAATCCATAATTAATTATGAAGCATGCTTGATTTCTATTCCTAATGCAATTACAAACAAACTATGAACAAAGCCTTGCTACAAAGTACTCTCTTGTACATAACGGAACAAAGGATATGCAGAGAGAGGGAGGAATCAATGATGCATATGTGACTTGAACATGACCCTTGAAGGTATTCCTTTGAGAATAACAAAATGTACAATGTTACTAGCTATGTGAATCCAAAAAGTATATATTAAATACAAATAAATGTTGTGTATGTACAAGTTCCTTATACAAGTTACAACTCGTACAAAATCCGAACTTGCACTCAGCTTATTCATATCAACATAATTGAAACCCTACATATGTACATAGTTGTGAAATCAACCAGGAAATTTTATCATCGTTGAAGTATTATTTTTCTTTGACAAAAATTGAAATAATTTATGAAATATATTCCTGGTGAGAGAGTGAATTTTTGTATTCATGTATAAAGGTTTAATTAGGTGGAGTACTAGGAACTGCAAACAAAACAAAATAAATAAATAATTGTAATTATTTTTGCATGAATATGTGAGGTTTTTAGTCTCATAGAACATCCATGAATGAATGAATGAATAATCCCTCTTCGTGAAAACAAAGAGCCTCTACTTTGTAAATAGTATTGTACATTGATTCAATTATTATTAATGGCTCCATTTTTGTCCATTTTATGATTGTAGCCACAAGGGACTCTCCACCTTAAAATGCAAACCACTTCAAAAATTTATATTATTCTAACTATTTTTTTGTGTCTACATACATTACAATGAAGTCTGATTACACTTTTGTTTGGTATGATTATTTGAAAAAATTGCATGAACAACATTTATTTAAATAGTGGTGAGAATAGCTTTTCACAAAACATTCTTCTTTACGGAACATTTTCATATGATGACATCCTTTTGAAAGTCGGCCATTATATAAAAGCCATGAAAAGCCAAATTTTATAGCACTGAAAACGAATGATGTGGTTCTCAAGATCCATATTGGTCTTACGACCAATTTTTGAAAGTCCTAGATCTCGTCTTTATCTCAAGACCAAAGCAACTATATTAAAACTTCTTTCTATATAAAAAAACAAAAACGAAGAGCAAGTACATTTTTTTCTTTAAAATATCGTCCTGGTCTTTGGCAGCACATTGCTAATAAATTTACATGTATTGTGAGTGCTAAATTGTTAATTTAGTTGTCTAAAAACTTAATCAACAATATTTAATGCCGTTACCCCCACTAACATAAGAGTTTAGACTATATTTTATTATCAGCTGTTGATTTTTCATCTGCCCTTTCCTGAATAGTGTTTTGAACGACCTTTATTTGTTGAATTCGAATTAGCAATTGTTAGAATTGAACAATTCCTACTTTTAGCGAATGAATAATTCCACTGCTAGAAAAAATAGGGTAGCTAACTACCAACTGATTTCTTTTGTTAGGAGAGGTTGCGAGATACAATAAAGATAACCTTATATGATACATTTTTTACGGATGTTTTTTTTTTGTTTTTGGGGGGAGGCCCCTTCACTCCCCCACTCTACAAAAGTCCCTGTTATGCAATTTACGACGCTAGTGAAAATACTCTATAGTTTAGAACAAATCGTTCATTTGCTTTTCATTTATAACTATATATGTAAAAGGCTCATTTTATGAGTTATTTTTGTTCACGAACAAGTTATTTTTAGAACGCTCAACTACGTCACCATTCTAAAAGCTCTCCTCTCACTGCGAAATGAAAGTTATTTTTATTTTCTAATCGAAGCATCTAGACCCTTTCTACGTAATATTTTGATAAAAATATTTTACTAGCAAATTCTATGTACATTTAAATGTGTTCTACTACAAGTTTACATGGGCTTACATCTTGTAATTCCATTGGTAATTAATTAGTTAATTAATTAAGAACAAAAGAATGAGTAATTCTTTATTAAATGGAGCACATCCTTCAGATTTGCGCACGGCATGTACCTACAAAATAATGTCACAACGTATGTGTGGTAACTCTTTACGTTAAACTTGTTCATGTTATATAGTTTTGATGACTCGTTGAATGTATAATTTAGTCTTGATATGCTATATATTCAATTATTTCTGAAGGTTATATAATGGGACGACGATCGACTCGTCAAACACAAAGAATTTGTATTTATTAAAACTATAAATATCTGCATTTTTGAATTGATGGGTTGATCAATATCTACACAAATGATTTATGCATTAGTATTTGATAAAAAACCGCCAACAATTATACTTCTTTTACGTAATAACAGCTGAATCCTCTCTTTTACTCTCCCATTGCTTCCCCGAACCAATGTTTAATGCCCAATGCAGCTCTATCTCCCTCATTCTGTTTAATTACTTAAGAATAATACAAATAGCACAAGTCAAGAAAATATTAGGTCAGGTTTTATGAGTATTTGTTATTCAAAATGATATTCAATATTTAAAAATTCCAGTGTTAAAATATTTATATAGATATGATTTGATCAAATGACAAGCGAAAACCGATTTCTCTAGGAAGAGATTATTCATGAAGCTCTCTCTCTCTCTCTTGAAAAGTATTTGCCCTTTACTGTGAATGGAAAAATTAAACATATTCAGTGAAGTAATCTTTACTTTGTTTTTCAAAATATTAATGATGAGAGGCATATTATTCAAATTACTGATCTTTGAATTGAACAAAATTCGTGAGAATGATGCAAGAAACTGCTGAACCTTTCTTGTTATCTCAAAAACGATATAATTCTATCCCTCTTTAACATTTTGAGATTGTCTTAATGTGTAAAAGTTATAAAAATCAGGTATTTTTATAATGTTATTCAATTTTATTTTTTTATCCCCTGATGCGCAATAAGGATCTACTAACGATCCATAAAAGTGAATTAACTGCTACAAAGTCAATTTTTCTGTACGTACTAGATAATTTATTTAAATATGAGTAATGCTACAAAAAGTACGTAAGTTTTTATTTAAAATCTAAAACGCAACCTCTTCTATTATGTCGTAATAATATTTTAATTATTATATACTTAATTATATTCAAATATTATATAACTTTGGATCTTTAGTCAAATTAATTTTAAAGCATACTTTTAAGTATTTATATTTTATGAAATTTGACAATGTTTTACTTCGTTTTTAGTTAAATTAAACCGCTTGTACAAAGAACGAATTGAAAATAGCAAAATAAAATTTTGCTATTCATGTGTTATTTCTCAATTCTTCATATTTTGTTGAGAATTTTATCAAAAATAAAAGAGTCTTACAATTATTATCATTTGATTTATTAAAATATTTATAATAATACTAATTAATTAGTTCTTGAAAATCATTGTTAACTTTTGTCACAAATTAATTTAAACAATTTTATTGCTTTTATAAAATTTATATTTTTCAACAATTTATCATAGTAAAAGTCAGGAGTTGTGAACACAACAAACAATAGTAATGATTTGCGTAATATATATAGTAGATAAGTACGACATTACTGTCATTTTGAACATAGGAATCAAAATAGAGCTTAAAATATTAATAAAGGTTGTTTGGGATCCATGTTTTGTAGCTCTCAGATATATAAATGAATCAATTAGGTCTTCAAGTCTTAAGGAGCAAAGAATCTTAGGTGAAAAAGATTTTGCAGTAGCATTGACAATCAGTCACATTTTTTTGGCTACCACTACACCACACTTTAAGAGGTATGAAAGATTAGAAAAGTGCCTATCATGAAATTGGATTCTGAAATCCTTTTATTTACTCTAAATTGTCCTCCGTTTTTGAATTATAAGGCTCAGAGGAAGGATTTTCAAGCACTGAATCAATGACGTGTCCATCTCATTCTCGAGGAACTTTATTACTTATTATCATGTATAATGGTGAGTAAAGTCAAATTAGATAATTTGGTGTCAGAGTCAACCATCTTTTCATTATATTTTTTCAAAAGAATTGATTCATGAAATTAACTTATAAATTTGTTAAACTCATCTTCAAAAGAAACCCATCATACAAAGAAATACTTTAATTATAATCCCTTGATATCAATTTTATTTTATAACACGTCTCAAATATTAATAAGTAATGGAGTCAAAGGAACTTTTAAACTCAACTTTATTTACCGTACTTTGCTAAATCTAAGAATATTCCAATCACGGAACTTTATTTTATATATTTTAATGCCAAACCTATCCATTTTATTAAACGTGGGAGACTCGTTTTGTAGGTTCTTTAAATGTTCTGCTTTCCTGTTAAAAGGAAGTCTACTGTCGGTCTCTACAGTAGACTCACACAGACACGAAGAGGATTACAGTCAAGAACGGAATGACTGGCTAGTCAACTAGTGAATCTAAATAGGGTAGACACCAGTATTTTCTTATTTCTATATATACACGAATGCGTCAAAATTGTCTGTCTCTTGATCTTGAATAAAGGAGTAAATATGTTACTACTCTACATTCTGTAATGTGTACACGATAATGGGACACTCTTATCAATTACCTAATAAATTACCTAATAGATCCATTCAATATTTATAAAGCTTAGTACCTAAATTTTATCATCTCTGAGTCAATATTAGGGGGTTTTTGTAATCTATCAGGTGTGTCGATCCAGAGTTGATCCAATCAAAAATTTAATTTTCAAAAAAAAAATATTTTATTTTGACTATAAGCATACAAAACTTTTTTTATTTTACATTTATATTGCAAGATCTTACTTTAGAATCGATATTAGTAATTATTCCAGGTTCTAGATTCAGTGCATAATTTGGAGCCAAGTCATTTCAAGTATTTAAAACAATCGATGAAAAAGTACGTAACAATTTTTGAGTGTATTGTCTACTCAACCTCCACTAGTTATTTATGTACTATACAGGTTATGTAGCGTTTTATTATTATTAATTCTACCTACCTTGTACATTTTAGAAGCAAACATCTAAGGAAAATGACTTCCCATGTATGTAAGTAAATGCATCTAATCTGTTGAACTTTTTTATTATTTTTGGGGTGTATTTGGGCCTTTTGATCGACTTCATCTTTGTGGAAAGTCCATATTTTAAGATTGTAAAATGATTGATCAAGTGCTTTTTCAGTGAGTTAATAAAGGAACTGCTAGCATTTGGTGTCAAATTGACTCATAGCATCATAATAATAACACAGTCCATGAGTAAAAGCATAAATATTTGTTTTACATTCATTATGTAGCTGTTTATAGTAGGGTACATCCAATCATGCAGTTTGTTTTCATTCATTAATAAGTAACAAGTTGTTTACTGAGCCGAATGAAAAACATTTTCTTAGGTTGCAAATTGTACATAGGTAGAGGTAGACATGCACTTGAATCCTTTATCAAAATGCAGGTACGAATGAAATAAGGTATGAACATTGCACGTTTAATATAATATATTATTACTTATTAGTTACAATATAAATGGACTCGAAGAAGAATTGAAACACACAATAATAGCATGAAACTCTAAATAGCAGTGAAAGGAAGGAATGAGTGAGAGACTAAGTACAATATGGAGTAAGTAGTGTGCGAGGATCAGTTTACAAGAGAGTCTACTGCGTTGCAAGACGACTCCCTTGCTAATATAATTTTCAGTGATTTGAAACATTCTATAATTAATATACTTATAGTTAGTTAGATACTATGTAAGTTTTTAACCTATAAACTACTGCTATTAATGTCCAACTATTGTTGTATAATTGTATATTTGGAAATGTGTTGTTCACAATCTGGTGTAACGTCGAATTAAAACATATGTTTTTTAGTAGCTGAAAATGGCTAAATCAAGTGAAAAGGAATCCTATTACTCTCAATTAGATTTAATCAAGCTCTATAACGACTAATGCAATTACCCATATCCACTCTCACACAATTTTTTCATGTACATATCTATTTTAATCTTCTAGGTCCCAAATAAAGGAGGAATCGTCAATGTTAGAAGGCCCCAGTGGACATTCTCTGCACGAAATAAAATGGTATCATCCGGATAAAGATATCAAGGGCCTAGTTTTTCTAAGTCACGGATACGATGAACACATTCAATACTACGAAGAGATTGGAAAAGAGCTGGCTGAACGAGGTTTCCTCGCTTTTGGTCATGATCATCCTGGTCATGGAAAGAGCTCAGGTCCATACCTTCAAACAAATTCATTTGAAAAGGACTATGCAGATAATGTTATCTTCAGCTGCGAAAGTAAAAATAAGGAATTCAATGAGTCAGTTCCTCTTTATATAATTGGACATTCAATGGGAGGCCTTATAGCATCCCGTGCAATCATCAAGCGGCCCCAATTGTTCAAAGCCGCTGTTCTCATGGGCGCGGCTCTTAAATTACCTCCTGAACAAACCTCACCTTTAAAAGTTGCTGCCGTTAGATTTATCAACTATTTTCTGCCCAATATGAGCATTGCAAAATTATGCCCTGAAGAAATATCAAGGGACACGGAGTTTATTGAGAGGGTTAAAAATGATCCTCTCCGTGGTAGAGCTTCAGTAAAGGTGAATTTTTGCTGTGCTTTTCAGGACGAAATTAATTGTGTTGAAAGAAGATTGGGAGAAATTAATTTACCTGTTCTTGTACAATATGGAGAAAATGATACCATCATTCCACCCATGGCATCCGAGATAGTTTTTGACTCCATTTCTTCCACGGACAAGGAAAAACACAAGTATCCTAATGCTCTCCACAATCTCTATTACGAAATACCAGACGTGCGAAATGAAGCAATTCAAGAAGCAATCAAATGGATAGAAAATCATAAATAATTAAAATAATTATCCATGACCATCAGTATTGGACGAAAATATTATGTAGTTAGTTTCGTTTACTCATAAGTCATTTTTACATCGATTATATTACTTTGTCATTTTTAACTCATTTAATTTTACTTCTCTTTTTACTCCAAATTATAACTTTTTATTACACCTACAAATGTATTCATATATTTTTTTAAGATATTGATTGATTTATTAAAGCCTTTTTGTATTAAATATATGGAAATTAAAATAAATTTTTACAACATTATCAATCCTTCCTGACTGTAATCATTTTTTTAAGTTGAATAAAAAAAAGTCAATATTCTCTTTTCTCCATGTATTTATGTAATAGAGAATAAAATTGCTCATTTATTAGGATTTCCAATATTCAACAATGTGATTATACTAAATATGTACATCATTAAATGTTTATTCCTACTTTAAAAAAATGTTATTTATCTTGTGACGTTATCTTTCAATTATATAAAGCAAAAATAATTCTTTTTTAAGGGTTCAAGGGCTTTTTGTACATATATTTAAAAGCACAGAATTCCGATTTGTCCAAAGTATCAACGGTGTGTAATTTAATGAGAGAGTTGTTTTTGATGAAATACTGAGCCACTAAGCGGAATTAATTTCTGACTTACACTTGTTGATACTTTAGTTCCTTTGTAAGAAAATAAATATAAGAAAGTTAATTACAAATTCTTATATCCTAGCAATGATCCCCTGGTGATAAAAATACGAATTGTTAAGTCATTTTTACACATGTGTTTATATAACTTTAATATTACTTTTCAGTATAAAACATACAGATATAAGATTAATCAAGACATTTGTTTGGAATAAGTCACTTAGTTAACATAAAATGTCTTTCAGTGATAAGGATTTGACTTAAAAGTATTCCTTATCAAGTGTATAGCTTTGAATAAACAAGGGTATATTCAAAAACTATCAAAAATTACAATATTGTAGTTATAATTTATGAGGAATAAGTTATATATTATTATATTAATACAAAGTTATTTTGATGTCTTGGAATCATAAAGAAATAACTCAATGGGATTTCAATTTCCCTTTGTGATATTCATTATTACTATTAATAAAGTGGATAGATATTATCATTAAATGATGTTCAAATTAAACAAAACTGAAATTAAAAACCAATATATGTACATCTCAATTATATTTTTTATTTTTGCCTGTTACATTGGACAAAATTCGACTCCTCCCAAAACTAGTTACAAAATATGTACATGAGTACAAATTTAAATAAAATTAATGAGTGTAACATCATATTTAGTTCATCATTGGGTTTTAATTTTACAGTTAAAAATGTCTCACATAAATCTAGTAATTGTCATAATGAAATAATAAGCATTTCCGTAAGTCAGGTCAATTTTATGAAATTGTATTATTTAGGGAGGCTACTTAATGAGGAAATGGTTCTGATATGACTCAGTTTGTGCATTGTGACTGAATGAAGAATTCCGTATTTCATTTAAAGTTCACATGTTTAGTTTTTTTTTTTTTTTGGTTATAAGGGATGAGTTATAATTGAATATAAGATATTTAAATCAACAAAATAGTTATTAGAATGTACAAATCCCTATTAGACATCTTAATAGCGATTGTCACCTATTCAAAACCAATTACCACTAATTTATTAATAATAACTTAAAAAATCGTTTTCGCTGACGTCACCGATTGAATCGGAGTGACGCCAAGTTGGAAAAATACATAGAGTTAATGCAAATATTAAATAAACTAGATAAATTTCCTAAAAAAATCATAATTATGGCTTTAAAAATGAATAAAAGACTAAATATATTGTATCTCTATTGAATACAACTTGATGACAAATAGAACAAGTGATTTGAATATAATCAAGTTAATAGGCAGGCTTAAAAATATTCCTATCAAATGACTTTGTTAAAATAATAGGTAAGTTACTGGCTAAACTATTAAATTTTATAATGATCTAATAACGCGTTTTTAATACATATTCGGGTCTGGTTGTTGTACATGTAATAATGAGTAATTTATTTTTATGAACGGTGAAGATTTAAGTCTTTTTATTTACCACTTCTAAAGGCACATCCAAATGCACAGTAGTAATTGATCATACTCTTTCATTTTAAAGAATTAAAGGTTTTTAATCTTATAAAATTGGGTTGTTTATATCACCAAGACTTTTACATTGATGAAATCACGAGAAAACGCTATATGTATGTTAAAATATGAATACTGTAAATGCTAAAGTTATGGACTGAAGTTAAATTACAACTAATAACAAGTGCAGTAATACACTGGATTACGAGAATAATTCGTGTAAGAGAATTGTAATTATATTTATGTTCTGGGTCAGGATTCAAATGACATGATTGATTAAATAAATGTATAAACTGCAGTGATTAAAATATAGGTTGACAAATAAAAACATATTCTTAGGCAATGGTTCATGCACTGAGACCCACATTTCCTCAAGGTCATTTTATTGTGGCCCACTTTTATTGCCCTTAAAGTTAAGCAAAAGTAAAGTACATAGAATGCCTTATATAAATTATTTAAAAAATAAAAAGACTCCCAAAGTCAGAAACTTGATGAAGCTTTCCGAATAGAGTGCGACAAAGGGTGAATCTATCTGAAGTGATGAGTTTTTGAACTAATCCCCCCCCCCTCTCAAAAATAAATAAATATATCAGAAGAAGGCCCCTGAATGTGTTTCGCATCAGTGTGCTCTGAAGTTATAGGAGTGATTTATACAAGGAAACTTGACTTGAGTAATGAGATATAATGCTTAGTTTATTCAAGTGAAATAATAAAGTTAGCTCTTACATTGTTTTGTCATCCTGTTAAGTATGAGCATTTTATTGGTACTTCTTCTCTGTCGATAATGTACGCACGGACAAAAACCTGCCGCATCAGAGAGCATTGCCACAAGTGTAGTAAATACATTAGCATATATATATATATAACTAAGAGAGAGTAGATGTTAAAAGAATGAAGAATTATCGTAAAGACACTAAAGAATTGAATAATAGTTCCACTAAATTTAAACAGGAAAGAGTAAGAAAAAAATAAACACAGTCAAGTCCTAATTAAATTTAAAATCGGCAATCTCTACATATATAATCATGGAAAAATAGTGTTCAAGAACAAATTTGGCGCAACATTAGATAAATTTATCGCTCAACCTTATACTATAATCTTTAAGCTATCCTCCAAGGATCGTAAATACATAAATTTAAATCATTGTATGTATATAAAAATACCATGAATCATAGTTTAAAATATATTTTAATTATTGTTCTTGATTTTGATAAGTTCACTGAGACCTCTTTTTCTATCATTTGTCAATTCTAATCTCTAATCCTTCTTTTGAAGTCCCTAAAAGGATTTAAAAGCAACTACCTTAACCTTGATTACAAATATTAAATTCAATTCATTAAACATTACTAATTACTGTTTCATGAGAGTGAATATTGTCTTGGCAATATTTAAGAATTTGTTTGTTACATACAATTTAGTTTCTCTAAATATGCAATATCACTTAGAACACCAAAAAGCATAGTTAATTCAAAGGTATAAAATAAAAATAATTAATATTCCTCTAATTACACTGGCCAGGATTTCAAAGGCAATAAATCGTAAAGAATATGTATAGTCATTGTTATTATTTAGTATCAATCCCCAAAAATTTTTGGGGATTACGAAAATTAGAAATTGATTTCCCAGGAAATCCTAATTTGAGTGTTGTTTATTTTGTAGTTTGCTTACTACTTAAGACAAAGAATTTCTGCTCAATCCTTCGACCAGTAAGTTTTAATACATCTGGAAGGGTATCAGCCAAGTTACACAACCCGAAAATAATCATTTTTGATGAAAAATCCTTGTTGGCAGTTTAATATGACGTTTGTACAATTATACGTCAATAATATTTTGTCGTTGTTGTTTTATAACAACAGACATTTGTGTAATGTCAATAAAAACTGAGCTTGGAAGGGATTTCGCCAAAAAAAAAAAAAAAGAAGTTAATAACATTGCACTATTCTTTGTTATCTGCTCTACAATTTCTATTACTAAATTTTTCCAATTAATCCTCTGTAAAATACGCAAATTGAGGTTAAATATTATAAATATATCCTGCTAAATTATATTTAAGCTATAGTAATTGGCATTCCTACATCTATGGAGAGGCGTAATAACAAAACTTCTTTTTGACTTGAGTATGAGGGACAACTGAAAATCTCCAAATCTACCGAATAAAGAATTCATCGTTTGATTTCTCGAATTCGTTTCCCTATTGTTTTATTTAGAATCTGTCCTCCACTGGGAGTATGACTGTTTATTCGAAAATTTGTACCAATGTTGGAGATTTCTAAATATATTAAACCATCACTTTTCTTCTAGTCTCTTAAGACATTGGATAAAAGCAATGCCCTGTACTCCTGGCACCAAGTCAGTTATATAAAATGCCGTCATCTACCTTATTATGTCTTAATATAATATATTCTTAACTTCTGATACTCATTCATAAGCTAGTAGTGTTATCCTTATACTGAATGTTTAAAATTTTTAATAGTTGTAATTAAAATTTATTCATGTAGTGTAAACAGTTTGACTCGTTTTAGTTGGACAAAGGATCCCCAAACAACTCTGAATTTAGCAGAAGAGTAAATTTCAAAATCGATATTCTTTTATCATTAAAAATCATTTGATTTTACAATAAACTTATCTAAAAATGTGGTTGAAAAGATAATAGATTTCGTCAATTTTGACACGTTTTGTTTTTAGCTTAGTCTTTTGGAACATTAGCACAAATTTCAATACATAATTGTGGGAATAATAACACGTTGTTTTAATTTTCATGGATGTATTATATAATATACAACATTAGGATGCTATGTTCCTGTATTGAATTGTTCAATGATTATTGGGTAAAACTAGATTAACAAGGACAAATGCTTAAGCAATATTACTTTATGAATTATCTTTGTAGGTACATCCCTGCTTTAAAAGTAAAAAACCTTTCGTTAATGAAAAAATGAACAAGAAATTACTGTTAGTATATACATTTTTCATTTTATTATGGTCAATATCTAGATACAGTGAGATATATAGGATAAATACTAATAATTAATAATCAAATGACTCGAGGAACAATTTTTAAGAATAATTGTTATTCCAAATATGAAAAAATATAAACTGAACAATTCTTTGATATTTAATAATAATATCGTTGTTTTCCATATTTGCAATTAGGAGTAATAATACTAAAATGAGGTTTATTAAAATTGAATCCATCAAGAAGTCAGATATTCCATGCATTTATGAATTCAGTAGAACTGGCTTCCATACTTTCTGATTCCTCAAATAATTGATTTCTATTCCTAGATAATATAATATTATTCTATTATCTATAGAATAGATTGTATATTAATATGTTATACAATCAAATAATTTCGATTTTAATAAGAAAAGTAATAATAAAAAGATTGAACCCTCAATGAAGAAATCCTCTCAAATTAGTCCATGTTGATAACAATGTTACACAATTTTGTGAAGAGCCTATAGATGATGCAGAACAGTAGATGTTAAAAAATCAAGTATGTCGATGTTAAGAGACGAACACAATTATTAAATAGTGTTACAATTTAGGGGCGAAAGACTAATCCAACTATTTAGTAACTGGTTCCTTCCAAAGTTTCCCTCAGGATAGCTGGCGCTTGTTATCAAGTTTCATCTGGTAAAGGAGATGAAACATAGTTCGTTTATGTGCAAATCCATTGTCCATATGATGATCATAGAGTCTCAGAACTCTGAATCTCCCCATAGCCCATTTTTTGATTCACGCTCAGCTCTTATTGACATTCCACATTTTTCTTCATTCGTTTCATTTCAATATTTGGATAATTTAAAAAAAAAATAATAATAAGATTAAATATTATATAAGGTACGCTTAGCTCAAAAGTTCTAACGAGTACAATTAGTACAAAATTATCAAATATAGTCTACAAAATAAATCTTTTTTTTTTTTTTTTTTTTGCTCCTACTGGCCTTTTTATTAAAGTTATCGTTATAAATATAACAAATAAAACGAATAAATATAAGAATATAAAAAAAAAAAAAATATGTCAAAAATGATTGCGATGAAAATAATCATAAATAAACATTTTAGTTTAAAATGTATCATTTCAATTACAGCCCAACACTTCCATTATACTTGGTTCTATGTTATATAATGTAATCTATAGTATGTTATCTGTAACAAAGATATTAACTAAAATAAATACAAGCCCCACATTAAAGAAAAAAATGGTTAATATAAAACATTTTACTGAATAAGAAAAGTGTATAGCATTTAAAACATTAAAAACACGACCCCTCAGGAATCAATATTCAACATTTTTATCCTCGTTTATGATATTGACTCATTAGACATTTAAGGATTGAGTACAACTTGTGGATCATTGTGGAAATAACTTAACAATGTCCATGGCGTTGTCTCAATCTGTATCCTCAAAATGGGGTATCCTGATGAAAAAGGCTGTGAAGGCCAGTAAATGAATGTCTTTTAAACAACCAGAAGTGAGACAGTTGGCAAAGAATGCTTTGATCCTAACTCAAACAAAGCACAATAATATTAAAAAACGTAATCTGCTCTTCCTTTGGATAATTCTTAAAGGTGTTATGTCTAATCCCAGTAGGACTTGACACACTAGTAGTCATTACGAATCTGTAATTAAGTTTTTCGAACCAAAACTGGTTTTCAAGCATTTTTGATTTAAATTTTTGAATACATGTTTTTACGTTTATTAAAAAAAAAGTTTGAACTGTTTTTTGAGTTATACAAAAAACCCCAGATATCCACCTAAAAAACACAAACTGTATTAACTTAAATCGAAGAATGGGCGTATTTATCATATAGAATCATCCAATTGTGATAAAATTATATTTAATGGTTTGTTGTTTTTGTGGATATTTTTTATATACAGTAAGGCGTTCTTTATTTTATATAGTGGCTTTTTCCTTTGTGAGCCAAGGGACTTTGGTGAACAGTAGAACAAAGACACTCAAAATGTCTTTTGTTTCGAGTTATTTATTGCAAAAGTCCTTAAATATCGATATCAAACGTTTTTATCCTTTTACTACAAAATCCATTTTGTTAACATGTTACGGAACTTCTTCAACGATTTCCGGGTATAACGACTCTTGATGTTCATGGAACATTTATTTTAAGAATCTGGGTATGGTTGACCATTAAAGTTTAGGAGCAATTTCTCCTTTTGCATAATGCTTAAGTTGATCGATATAGTCTTTTCAGTTGTTTCTCTAGACTTGCTGTATGCTAATTTTTAGAATTTAACGGATGTATCTGCATTTCCTAATGGAGTACCATAATAAGCTTTCATAAGTATCTCAACTACCACTCAAAGGAAAGAAATAGAAAGATCTTGACAGAAAAAAAGCATTACTCAAGGAAGTAAATATGAAAATATTGACGGAAAATCATTTTAAAATGTATATATGCATATAAATTTATGCAAATTTGCATCTATAACTTTTTATAATCATTTTATTCTTTAAAAATATATGTACCTTTCTAGAATTATATTAGAATCTATAACTTTAATCTAAATAAAACATATATTCACATTCATTTAAGAATATAAAGTCCTTTTATTCTTAGGAGTGAGTGAATCTATGGCTTTAATCCTTTTAATTATCTATTTTTTCTATATTTGAATTTAGGCCACGTTGCATGCACCAGCTCGAATTAAATCGAGCTAACTTTTTTTAAAAAAAAAAAAGAAAAGAAAATAAAGTGATTAAACCTTCTTTTATTTTCAAATACAACCCTGTCGACTTAAATATAAATGACATCACATGAATAATCAACTTATTTTAAATAAGTACACAATTAAAATATATCTGATTTAATATGTAATAGTGGTGGAAGTTAAAAGGGAAAATACGGTGATTCCTCGTGGTGCGAATAATTTGAGATTTATGAAGAGGATGGATGTAATATATTTTGCTATAAATTTTGAATATTTTAATTGAAAACATTATAAAACATTGAAGTGATTGGAATGAAGCCCAGTCTGCATCTCCCATCATATAAATTTGATCATTTTACATTTCTACGAAACCAATTCCTATCAGAGAGTGGATTATTTAGAATCAATCGTTCTTTGGATATCCAAAAGGGAGTTGATTCTGCTCTTGCATCAGTAAAGAAATATTTTATGGAAATTAAATATAGTTTACGAATCAATTTCATGAAATTACAGACTTTCCAGGCGTATTGAATGCAATTCATTCCAACAACATCCCAATATAAAATCCTTGTTTGTTCAAGAGAGAAAATTGGAAGGGATATTTCTTTTGTCAATGTACCTGTTGTTTGTAACGATAAAAGCAAAGTTTAGATCTATACACAAGAGTAGAAATTTGCTTTGTGCTCTCCTTGAGGCAATCTCATCGAGTACAGTGGGTATCAATGTAGTCTATGTACATCTCATAGCCCTCATATTAAAACGCAAAATACACTCTGAAAAAGAAACAATGCTGCTCCGAGTTATTGAAAGACTATAATTTGGATCCAAGAAAAGGAAGTTTCCTAAATTAAAAATAAATTCTGACTCTAATTATTCCTGTTTTTCATAATTTTAGAGTCATGTAAGGACGACCAATACAACCTTTTAATGATGGAAGAAGGTTGCACATATGTATGGAGAGGTACATAACTTAAGTAGCTTAAAACCAGAAATTGATTCGCTCAAAATAGTTTAGTATGAGTGTTACTGTCCTTTAATGGTACTCACAATTGGGAGCAATAAAACACGTGTTAGAGAAGATCAATGTGTAAGAGTTGCAAACGATCTTGCTGTTGATGCAGATACACACAAAGGTTAAACTTAAAAAAAAGTTATCCATTTATTAATTTCGTAAAAAAAAATAAATTAATATGTTCTAAGCCTTTCAACTCCTTTTATATTGTTCTATTCTTAGAAGTCAAACCTATCGAGAAATCTATTGTTTTATATAAATTTTTTTTTTTTTTAGTTGATATCATAAATATAATATAAAATATATTATATTGTGTACACGGAACACTTAATATCATGATGTAACACATTAAAGATCATGCAACCTCATTATTATCTCCATACACTTTAGATTTAATAAATCATTTTATTACGTAGTAAAAAGTGATTAATCTTCCTTAAATATGCCATTTTTTCTGGTCAATGACTATGTAGAATAAATGAATGCCAAAATTTATGGCCACCGTCATTGGTAATAATGCAGATGTCGTGGGTATGGCTCCTATCGTAAAAACATTTATCCTCTTCATTAATCAAAGCTTAATTCATGAAAATTTCGAAATTTTTGACACAAATTGATTTTGATGTCACAATTACGATATCAGATGTACATTCTTTGAATTCGATTTTTTGTGTGTGGTGAGCTCAATGACAACGCATAGTAGGAATTCATTCATAATCTTTAAAAGCACATTTAAAAAAAAAATAGTTATTTAATATTTGACACAGGTCATTTACTTAAAAATATTCAACATAACTCATAAGACAAAAAAAAATAATTTATAATTACAAATTTGAACAAAGTCAATGTTTGACCACTACCAAACAGCGTCAGATCTATTTAGGCCTTAAAAATATAAAATAAAGTTAAATATGGTCATCAAATTTGCAGAGAGGTTAATATCAATTAAGAGGTCAAGTGTTGCATTCGAAGAATTCGTTTTTTTTCTTTTACAATTACAACATACATTCTGAATTACATTTTTCTATGAAAGAAAAATGGATGGAGAAAATCAGCTGAATTCATTAAACTTTACGCTAATTTTGTAATTAGGTAAATGTATTTATGCCTCCTATCCGATGTGCTAGTTATATGAAGAAAGTTCAAATCTAGAAAAATTAAAGCTCTTCAGAATTCAAAAAAAGAAAGGAAAATGAATTAAATAGTGGGAAAATAAAAATAAAAAAACACTTGGCTTAACTTAAGAAACTTTTCTTGCCTTAAAAAGATCATTACAGGCTTTATGTAACATTTCAAGTAATTAATAGGTCATGATTTAATTATGTTTATTATTATAAGAATTTTTTGGTTATGATAAGCTGGAAGGGAGATTATCTTGGTAGAAAGTCCTTGGGAGTGTAAAGTAGATTATACATCCTCAACATGAATGTACTTGTGTTGAGACTCATTTTTACATGACCTAATAATTATTAGAAAAACTCAATAATTCTCTTTTGAAATTTTAGGCATGGGTGCTATGTAACCAATAAAAAAAACCTATATCCGAAGGCATATCCAATTCTAGGATATTGTGATATTTAAACAATGTGCCCGACAGGCATAGAGATGAATACCTAGAAATGTAAATCATATGCAATTCGGGCGTGTGATAAAAAAGTGGAGTTGGCTCTTCAAACAGGTCTTTTTGTTTTCCGAAGCTGTTATCATTTTTCCTTTATTTTTGAGGGGAGAACATCTACCTGATAGTAAAGATGTCGCATGAAGGAATACCTGATGCATTAAGGTTAAGAAAGCAAATAAAATGTAAACAAAAAGGGCTCAAGTCCTCGTATAATTATTATTAGTTAAAAATATATAATTTCCTGACATTAATTTGAGTTAATTTTCTGCCTCTCATCTATGTTATTATTTATAGTTGTATTTATAATGGAGAATAGCAGCTTGTAGCTCAGTCAAACGTCATGATAGCTCAAGCTGTTTCCCCCCTCGACATTCATTAAATTGTCAGGGTTGCCAGGTTGATTTTCTCTTTCTTTTTTTATAACACGCCCGAATTGCATATGATTTACATTCCTATGAATACCCCAGTGTACCTGATTGTATAACAAATAAATAAATTTGATTATAAATTGAATTGATAGCAAATTGTAATTGTAACTCGAAATGTGAGTACGTCAATTTTAAATGTTTCAAATAGATATTTGAGCGGGAAGGAAGAAATATTTGTCAGAACACTTACAAAATTGAAATGAATATGTACTGACCCCCACAGCGTGTCACAGAATCGATAACATGAAAAAACAAATAAATTAAAAACTATTGAGATAAAATGGAATAATAATAATGTTCATAAAGACCATTATTTCAACTTCAACGACGTTCCTAACATTCCATCACAATTCCATTTATTCAATTTGTTTGAATTTTGACCATTTCAGAAAATTTCATTTTATTTTAAGAAGATCCTTGAAATGTTTTTTATTCATTCTTGTCCTCATAGATGATGAAATTGCTAAAAATCCTATCTCAATCACAATAGTCAATGCTCATGTTAGCAGTATTATATAGTATGTATAGGAATGTAAAAAATATGTAAATGGGGTGTGTAGAATAAAAAAAAAGAGAAAATCATCAACCTGGTAACTCTGACGATTTGATGAATGTTGAGAGTGAAGCAGCTTCAGCTGTCATGATGTTATACTGAGTTACAAGCAGCTATTCTCCTTTATACACATATACAAATGAAGACATCAATAATAAATAATAACATTTTGTATGTATACCATAGATGAGAGGCAGAAAATTAAATGAAATTAATGTCGTGAAATTATATATTTTTAACCAATAATTATTATACGAGGACTTGAGACCTTTTTGTTTACATTTTATTTGCTTTATTAAACTTAATGCATGTATTCCTTCATGCGACATCTTTACTATCAGGTAGATGTTCTCCCCTCAGTAGTAATAAAGGAAAAATGATAACAGCTTCGGAAAACAAAAAGACCTGTTTGAAGAGCCAACTCCACTTTTTTATCACACGACCGAATTGCATATGATTTACATTCCTAAGTATGTATCTGATATTCGCCTCTTTTATCTGCAACAACCTACTTTTGAATGGCTCAAGTATGATATCATATCAAATAAATGGGTACTTATTGTTGGATACGGATATGACCGTAGGGAGAGTAGGGTTGGTTTATATCTGACTTTATTATACTCCCTCTTGGACTTTATATAGTTACACTATCTAAGGAGTACATGGTTACAAATGGTTACGAGTACGTGTACTTGTGTGTGTCCTTGAATATAGTCGTTTGTCACATTATCGGTTATCATTTGTCAATGCCACATGGTGGTGATCTTAAATATGTGTGGATCTCTAGAAGGACAGATTGGTAAGTCGAATGTCTAGTCAAAACTTATATTCCCTCATTTGAATAATGGAGGCATTCTTTATTCAAGACGTGTATTACTTGAGGAACTCGATTGAAATTTGAGTGAATCAACAATAATTCAGCGAGCATGGTCTCGTTATTTCAAAAAAAAGAAAAAAATATCATTTATAATGGGAGAGCTGTTTTCATGGAGACTATAAAGGATCTCCTTAATTTTCTTGAATTTTTCAATAAAATATCTGACTCCTTTTAAACAAGTTCCCTAGCCTGAAAATAATAATAATAATAAGTCCTTATGGTAAAGGAATTTGCATCCAGAATGAAAGAAAATGTTATTGAATTTGGAGGTTAGTAGGTTCAAATGAGAGGAAAATGGAATGTGGAAAAAGGTCTAACATTCAATAGAGTCTATGAGCTTAGCAAAGTTGTTTGCATCATTGCAGGAAACTTATTTCGTAAGTAATGTTTTAAGCTACTTTAATAGAGCCTGCAGCTCTATAAGTGATAAAAACTCTTAATATATCTTCTTGAAAAGTAGAGCTCAATGTCTTTTGAAGTCCACTGACAGCAACTTTGGTATTTATTACATCATTAAAATCAATGAGATAAGGCCGATCTAAGAAATGCCAATTCAAAGGATCAACAAACACTGCAAACATAGGTTGATCCTTGATGTCCTTTCATCGCTGAAGGTCATTATGAAGGTTTGTACAAAGGGGACATCATTGGATTCATAAAAATTAATTAATTATTTTTTCATTTTAAATTCCATACAAATTTTTGTTTCACAGTAAATACAAAAGTCAAAAACTTTATGAAACAAATAATAAGGACTTATACATATACGGCCTTTCAAAGTTACAAAGTAATTTTTTTCCATTAATTTATAGCTACACACATATAATATGTAAATAAGATATTTGTTCCCCTCGAATATACATATTTATTCCAGAAGTAGCCATATTAATTAATTTCCTCTTTATTGAGACAAAAAAACCATTCGAGGTTGATATAACAGTATACAAAAATTAAACTATTGAATTTCATTCTCCCCAGCATGGTCTTTATTTATTCGAATCAAATGCCCACAAATGATAAAATGAAATGAAAAAGTAAGAAGAAATTTACGGTTTATAAATAAACATTTTAGATTAAAATTTATTTCCTTTTTCCAGGGCATCGATGTTAAAATAAATAGCAGTTAAACCAAATTCTGTTGCTACAAAACATCATCACCTATTAATATTTAAAAAACCCTTACAAATTGTAAAAATACAATTCTAAAACTCGAGATGAATCCGAATATAGCAGCATGAACTATAAAAAACCTTTAAGTGTTATTTTATATGCCCGAATAATAAAACCAAGAATCTTAACATGGGATAGAGGGGCCAAATGGGCTGTACTGTATGAGTAGGAATGTAAATAATATGCAAAATGCGGCGTGCGAGATTTTGTGGAGTTGGCACTTTCAACAGACCTTTTTGTTTTCCAAAGCTGTTATCATTTTCTATTTATTATTGAGGGGAGAACGTCTACCTCATAGTAAAGATCTTGCATGAAGGAATACATGCATTAAGGTTAATAAAGCAAATAAAATGTAAACAAAAAGGGCTCAAGTCCTCGTATAATTATTATTAGTTAAAAATATATAATTTCCTGACATTAATTTCAGTTAATTTTCTACCTTCCATCTATAGTAAACATAATGCTATTATTTATTACTAATGTCTTCATTTGTATATATAAAGGAGAATAGCAGCTTGTAGCTCAGTATAACATCATGACAGCTGAAGCTGCTTCACTCTCAACATTCATCAAATTGTCAGAGTTATAACCAGGTTGATGATTTTCTCTTTCTTTTTATTTTACACACCCCATTTGCATATTTTTTTACATTCCTATGTATGAGATCTGATATGTGGTTCAGGGACAAGGAATAAAATTTAGGAACTTTTAGAGTATTAAGTAGTTCTTCCTTCTGGTATTCTACTTTAACGTTTCACTTCGAGTCCAAAACTAAGCAGATGAGGAATTAAACACTCCAGCACAAGGTAATATTGTGTGGGTCAGAAGCCTTTATTATTTATGTATGTTGTAAACAGGCATGCATATTTTGACAAGAAGTTCTCTTTTGTGTGAACAAACTTTTAATTCCCTTCTATGGATTTGTTTCAATCTCAATTTTCCTCATCATATCCTCTTCAACTATCCCTGCAATGTCTTCCGTATCCATAATATCTATAGCTATGCTATGTAATAATAATGCTTGTTATTTTTATAATTTCTTATATATTATCTTCTTCCAGCTCTCTTTTTTAACAGTTGATAATAGATTGAAACATAGGGTTTTGTTATATTAGAGGACTGAATTGAAATCCATTCAAAGAAATTCGAATTTTGTGCCCTTCAAACTTATTGAAATACTGTTTTATGCGCTGAGAGGTACCGATTGACTTGGAGACACATGTAATTATCCCTAAACGTAAACTGGTTCTTTTATAGTAGTATGAAGGAAGACAAAGTGTTCCTAAACAAGTGGAAGATACTTTGGATCGTATATCTTGCAAGGGGCTTATATCAGATTCTATTGCTATAATCCTTTTCATCATTGCATCATCATTCTCTCCCTCATCTAGTATTTTATACCCACATTTCTCTTGAGATCATGTCAGTAGGGTCTTTTGAAAATAATGGCCTATATTCACTTGCCTTTCTTTTTTAGTTTTTATATTTATTCGTCATAGAGAAAGTATAAAAAAACTGAGTCATTAAACTAGCATTTTTGACTTATGAGATGTTTCTGTACACACAGAATACAAATTTGAGTTCAGAGATGATTTGTTTGAACATAGATATAGTGAGGGTTATAAATAATCATCAATATTTGCAGGGTTTTTTGGTTTTCTTTATCTTCAATAATTATAATTTTTTCTAGCCGAAATCTCTTTTTTTCTTGAAGAAAATCGTTAATAACTGTTTTTGAGCATTCCCCCTCCTTTGATTTTTCTTTGCTACTCTGCTCAGACTCAACCGAAGTATTTTCAATCAAAATAAACCAATATTTTTTAATTGTACACAATTTTTGTAGATACAGCTCCATTTAACAATATTAAATATTCCATATTCAAAACAACATTCTTTGATAGGATCCACAATGGCTACTACATACTTCTTTGTCTCATCACATATATATTATGCTGTCACATCCTCATGTGAAGAGAGAATTGTTAATCTTTATGCATAAATAATAAAATGTTAATCCTTATTTTTTTCTTTGGGCTTTAGGACATCTAATAGAGCCTTTCATCCCTTTGATGTGACAATCAGCCTTCTGCGTAATAAATTTATCTTCAACATGTGCAATGCTTAACCACAATGTCCATTTTTGGCCCTTTATATCAACAACTATTAAATTTTTATAGACATGGCAGGCACGAGTTCCTGCCATAACAGTTTGATTTAACTTTAAAATGACAAACATTGTGAAGTACACAGCTAGAAAATTCAACATTTTCTAATGACTTAAGGTCTATAGTAATTTTATCTTTAATTGTCCTTGTAATTATGTTCTCCTTTAAGATCAGAATATAATTTGAAGTAGAAGCATCTCGATCTCTAGACCCAGTTAGTTCAGTAAATTATTTTCTGCAGTATTCTTACCAACAACACAATCTCATCAAAGAGCTCTTCGATCATATTGATAGACCCTAGAAATTATCTTTCAGTAAAGTAGAAGACAAAAATCCAGGGAGAGGCAGCTCGTTTATTGTCATTGTTAATCAATTATTTTTTAAACTATCACATATCCTCAAATCTCCTTTAAACTAATTTGTGAGGAGGATGAAGACAAATACGTCTTTTATTTCCTTTAACTTTTTAATATAATTCAAAATCATCTCTTATTGCGGCAGAATTGTAAAAAATTTCAATATATATATATATAACTTCTCAAGCAATTTTCACCTCAAAGAAAGTGAGCTCTAACCTATACTACAATATTAATGATTAAATAGCACTTAAATATGTTGATCTAATAAAGTTGTAATATTGGATAGCTCAGAACTATATTGTTTAAATAATATAGAATTATTGTAAAAAGTATACTGACCCCAAAAAGGAAAAAGGTACTGCCTGAGCATTGATGTTTACTCCATTAGTATAAAGTGATCTATCAATTTCATGGATATCTATTAACCTATCTAAGGTATAAAGTCCATGCTCTTAAAAGCAATGTTAATTACTTATAAAATGTTCTATTGATTTTTGAACGCTAAAACAAAAAAAAACTTGGCGTGCAAAGCTTTTAATTAATCTAATATATTTATTTGTAGAGTTTCATCTGTTTGTTATGTTTTAGACTCTAAAACTACTTACCTAATGGATCGAACTAATTTTTGGTATGTGAACCTTTTAAAACACTGTACATAGACGCCCTTGCAATTGGAGCAATTGACTGCTCTTAAAGGTCTGTGTGACAATTCTGGATCTATAAACTATGCATTTTTATTTTGGACGTTATCACAGTTTATTATTATTTTGATCATTTTGGTTTTTGATTACATTACCAACATTTCTCAACCAGGTTCTAGCCAATATTTTCATGTACATAAATGGTCACTTTTAAAAAAAAAATTCCGCTTTTATTTGATCTAATTTTTATGAGTGTGATGGGCTTCCAAAGGGAATAATTAACATGGATTCTTCCCATATTATATCAAAAAAATAAAAAAAATATTACAGAAACAAGAGAAACGCTATCTATAATATTGTACAAAGGTTGTGTTTCAAAGTAGAATTCAAATTGAATTTAGTCTGTTCGTTTTCTATATGAGTATAATTTAAGCTCTGAGAGAAAATACACTAAATGTATGTTCTTTCTGCTTTTGTCTATAATTTTTTGAAATCAGTGTGACATATTTAATGACACAAAATTTAAACTTTTGTTTGTGTCCGAGTTGTAATCGTCTGTTTATGATTTTTTTTGACAAGGAAAAAACAAAAGTTATTTGTATTTTTTTTTGGTTAAGAAAAAGAATAATAAATAATTTTAAAGAGTGTGGCACTCCAATAATCCACATTGAAGAAAATCTATTTTTTTTGCAAAATTTAATGTTGATTCCATTTATGGGTTTATATTTCATGTGAAGTCATCTGATCCTGAAAATTCAAAGTATGTACAAAAATCCTTTTTAAAAAAAATTTATTTGTTATGTGATAAATAACACTTTATTCAAGGGATTTATTTGAGTTATTAATAATTGGTGTTTCATTTATAAAAGAACCTTTGATTCTATAGGGTCTTGTGTAGAAATAATATTGATTTGATTTCAATTTTTATAATACTAAAATGACATAATTTACCAACACATAAGTTGGTTACATATAAGTTATTTTTATTCTTAATTAGTGTGAATTAAGCAGATATTATCAGTATTTTAACCTCCATATTAAAGGGTTTCTATATTTTCAGAGGCAACTAAATATATATTTAATATTTTGATAAATTATACCACAAATAACATTATAAAAACTATGTACAGAATGTATATATATACTCAAGTAAATAAGGATATTTTTGATGAAGTCTACAATATATTGCCACTTAGAATGGAAAAATATAGAAAAAAAAGCTTTTAATTTTTCAACAAGTGTTTAACATTTCTGTATTTTGTTCTGCACTTGAGAAAATTGCTTACAAAGGAGTCAAAATAAGAAAACATCTGCTTTATTTCTGTTTTATCATTTTTTTACTTTAAATGATAATGATTTTAACTATATTTTGATTTAAAGAAAAAATCCACAACTTCAATTGTAAAAAAAAAGATCCCCATTGAAGTCATTTTACTTTTAAAGGTATAAAATTCTTGAAAAAAAAATTAGGTAAATAAACTGTCACTGTCGTCTTGACAAATAAATGAAAATGTCTGAGAGATTGAATTATAATTATTTTATGGAACAAATGATAAAATAGATTGACAATTAACATAGCCAAATAGATATTAATGAATAATTTTTAATGTATTTTGTCATTAAAAACGTGCCCTAATCTCTTTAATCCATGGATTAGTTGAACATTTTGAGTCAAAAAAAAACCTCAGTGTTCTTAAACCTGCAAAATGTATTTTATTCTTTTCAGGCTAAATATTTGATTATATATTAAAAGTAAGAAGACGTTTTTAAAAGTGATCTTTCTGTATAAATTATTGCTATGTTTATATGAACGAATATTTTGTCAAAATGAGTATATTTAATTCAGTTTAAAATAAATAATTGAATTACGACCAACTAGTTTTGAGACTTTTTTCTCTCTCTCTTTCTTTCTTTTTGGTTGCAGTATATATATTAATATTGCAAGATATCTCAGTCCTAAGAAGAAGAAAAAAGACCCAGTGTTATGCAAGTAGTCATTTGAAATGATGAATAATAATAATAATATCATTGGACCACTGAATAACAGAAATGCTATTTTTGTTAAATATATTGTACATATATATATTCATGTAATAAAAGTAGTTCAGACCTATTTGAATGATTAAGTGAGAAAATGTTAAAAAAATAATTTAAATGATATTTTATTTTCAATAGAGGAAAGTAAATATTTGATTGATAAAGTGTAAGCCTATAATTTTTATAGATGCATGTCTCAAATTTCCCCTTTTTCTTCTTCTTCTTTGCATTCAATTATAAACCAGGGTCATTCATAAATAAATTGGAAAATTAGAAGTGGATAAACTGATACCACTTCAAATAATAAATGTTACATTTCCTCAATTCATTTTTTTTTTTTGTAAACAGTTTAATTTCCAAGTAGAAAAAATTAATGATAGGGGATCGGAGCTGTTCCGGTACTAAAGCCCAAATTTCCTCACAATTATCTCCCCATGGCCAATTTTTATTAGCATTTAATCCAAGCAGAAGTAAACTATTTCATTTAGAGATATACGGACTTTCTGTATGTTATTTTCTTGGATATGGTTTTAAATAGTGAATGGCTTTAATAAAACTTCATTTTTTTTTAAATCCATGTTGGGTGGGAAGTCTAAAGGGAGCAAAGTACAGCATTTTAAAACTCGATGAATTGAGAGAGAGAGAAAATTATCCTTATTTAACACATAACACCTTGAATACTTGTAATATATATGTACATACACTCCCTTTTTTGGCAGGTTTAATAGCTAAATTAGGAAAATAGTTTGTATATAATATTTTTTACTATCAAATGAAAAGAAAAAAAAAAAATACTATTGTTCCTGATTTAATTAGATGAATTACAAATTTATAAAATTTCAGTATTACAAAAAATGAATAAATTCTTCTTCTTCTTCAAGTCTTGATTTGCTTATTTATAGGAATAAGAAAAGTAGAAGAGTCGACAATCTTTTTTGAAAAATGGTTTTCATGGAAGTTTATGGATTAATTAAATTATTCATATTTAAGCTATTTAAGTAGCCATGGAGCTAGGATACCTTTAGATAATACTAATCTACCCGTATGTAGATACGCAGCGTCCTTCAGCTATAATTATTTCTTAATGTACATACAAAAATTAGTGGATTTAGTCATAACATAAGTAGGTAGATTTGACTACTAGCATGGGTTCATACATAGGAATATAAATAATATGCAAATGGAGTGTGTAAAATAAAAAGAAAGAGAATATCAACCTGGCCATTCTGACAATTTAATGAATGTCGAGGGGGGAAGCAGCTTGAGCTGTCATGACGTTTTACTGAGCTACATGCTGCTATTCTCCATTATATATACAACAATAAATAATAACATAGATGAGAGGCAGAAAATTAACGGAAATTAATGTGAGGAAATTATATATTTTTAACTAATAATAATTATACGAGGACTTGAGCCCTTTTTGCTTACATTTTATTTGCTTTATTAAACTTAATGCATGTATTCCTTCATGCGAGATCTTTACTATCAGTTAGATGTTCTCCTCTCAGTAGTAATAAAGGAAAAATGATAACAGCTTCGGAAAACAAAAAGACCTGTTTGAAGAGCCAACTCCACTTTTTTATCACACGCCCGAATTGCATATGAATTTCATTCCTACTAATGCATGTATTCCTTCATGCGAGATCTGTACTATCAGGTAGATGTTCTCCCCTCAGTAGTAATAAAGGAAAAATGATAACAGCTTTGGAAAACAAAAAGGTCTGTTGGAAGAGCAAACTCCACAAAATCTCACACGTGGCATTTTGTATATTTTTTACATTCCTATTCATACACAAAGAAATCAGTGGAGAGGGAGAACAAAGAAATTTCTTGTATACAGCCTTCTTTAATTCCTGCTCTTCTACCAATATTTAAGTCAAAAAAGTAAAATATCATCAATCGCAAATGACAATGAATTGATTGTTTTTTCGAAATTACTCTAATTGACTCAATATTCCTTTATAACTATTATCATGTCGACTCTATATAAAGATTGAGAGGCATGACGTCACCATATCTATGATATCAAATTACATACCTCACTATGAGTAGTGCAAATTGCTGGAAAGTTACAGATATATACTTATGTAAACATATGTAAGTCTTAAACATGCTTTTCGAATCAATGTCAAGTCGTCGTAATCACATGAGAAAGTTATGTTCATTGTACATGTACTAAAAAAAAAAGAAAAAAAAAGATCAATTAATCCTTCATTTCCCCTCTATAAAAAGCTATACATATACTTTTTTTAAAACCAAATTAAAATATATGGGAAAAAATTGAGAAAAGGATGTACTGAACATAATTATATGCTTATGTAATCAAAAGAGTAGAGTATGAATATATAAAAAAATAAAAATCTTTACTTAATTGCTCCTCGGAGGGTTTTTTTAAGGATCATACATATGTATATCAAGGTACCTTGCTACATAAATATGAAAACTATGTACATATATAATAGGAAATGTATTCATGGAATCCTAAAAAAACAAACAAAAAAACACCCAAAACCAAAAAACATTGACAGTCAACACCCTTTTCTAACGAGAGCAACATGCATAGTTGAACTATGACCCTTGGTACTATGGAACTTTCCCTATTGCAATTATCATTTTTGTGTGGAGCTTTTAACCCTCGTATATTCCTCAAATATTACTAACACATTTTACCCTTGGGGTCAATTTGACCCCAGGTATATTGTACTCCAGAAAATGATTTACAGAAAATTGTTGACCAAGTTTTTGTGTGAAGGCACTTTATTTATTTGTTGAATACATAAATAACCCCTTGAGTATGAAACCTATCAGTGAGTTTACCTACCCTCTAGCGCCACCATCAGGCAAAACTTTTAAATTAGTATTAATTTATCTTGAAAATATCACTAACACATTTTATCCTTGGGGTCAATTTGACCCCAGGTATATTTGCCTCCAGAAAATTGTTTCCCCCCATTATGTATCAACTCAATAGTATCAACTCTGCACCTGCAGGTGTGGGGATGTTAGGTCACACACACTCACAGACAGACAAGTTTTACACAGCTAAAACAGCTTGGGGGCAAATTGACCCCAGAGGAACACCGATGCGCGGAATATGCGTTCAGCACATTGAAAAAATATTATCATGATAATTTTACGCTTTATCAGTTGTCCCCATCAAATTAGGAAAAGTCATGAAATATGGAGCAAAAAAAAAAAAGAAGTCAACTATTGTTTTTTGAATGATAAACATTGATTGGGGTCAAATTGACCCCAAGGATAATAGGAGGGTTAAGGAAGAGAGGGCAGAAAGTAAGGGTATTCTTAGAGAATACACAGGGAAGTGTGACTTAGCTATGATGCAATTGAGGGCAAGGAGAGAGAAGTCTCCATCAAAAAGAAAAAGGGGCTGAACTGAGCCTATAAAATCATAGTTTGCCTCTCGGATCATCATACTTACTACAATGATATACTCCACAACAAATCTTCTTTTAATATTACTTCGTTACATTGCAAATTATATCATAAAGAAAATAGATTGTTTGCACAGTATATGTAATCATGCTGTTTCTTAGGATATAAGTAATTTCCCATTGAAGGAAGCTGAAATGTACATACCAAAATAATATGTTGAGTCATATTATAATTATTTTATCACTCAGAGTGAATTAACAAATGCTTTCCAAACTTCAATATTTTTCTAACTTTAAAATGTACATATATAATATGTATTTTATGAACATTAGTGTAGTGAAGCTGTATTGATTTCGTCAGCAACTTCTTTCCATTCCTCTTGTTTTTTGTCAACTTTTATCTCATCACCATTTCAATACATTTAGTATCTTTCTTATTTAATCATAAAAGAGAAATGTTTTGTTTGGTGATTCGAATCATTCAATAAAAACTATGTCTTGTTATCGTCAAGCAAAAAGACCATTGAATGACTAATTCATTTCATTTCTTCAAAGCTGACGAAAATAACAGCTGTTCATTCCTCTATATTAAATTGAGATATCCCTAAAGTACGAATAATTATTATCATTCATACAAAAGGAATGTAAATTATCCTTTTTTTTTATTGTCAATTTAAATAACTGCCTCCCCCCCCCCCCCGGTTGAATTTCTCAAAAACTTTATTATTAAATGCAAAATAATAAGAAAAAGGACTTATAAAAGAAACCATTGGTCACCCTAGGAAATTTGAGAGAGTGGCTATGTGAGCTTCGGAAACTTTGTTCCCTTTAATTTTCTAGGACATGATCAATGTATCTATGTCTATCTCAAAAATTTACATTAATATCATTATCGTATTGATAATTACGAAAAATTTCAAGACAGGCTTCTATCGATCCTGTATATAGACAAAGAGTCAGTCCCATTTCCTTCCTACCATGATTCCTATTTTATATCGCCCTCTGGAGAACATAAATTATATTAAAATAAGATAGTTTATCAATTGAACTCGTTCGTTTTTGAGCGTTCCTTATATATAAAAAAACGAATAATAGTACGAGGTAAGAGCTATACTAAGACTTAATTAAAATATTCATCATTCATATATACACATACATATATTGGATGTTTATTTATTTTTGTATATTGTGAAATATCAGGAAAAATCATCAATATAAATACAAGGAAATCAAAAATGTTTCATAGAAGAGTCAATTTCCTTTCTAACACGATGGGATTTTACAAAAGTTGATATCTAAAGAACAGCATTCAAAGTCACAAAGCAAGCCCCTTGTTCCTACTTCAAGTTTTTGTGTGCACTTAAATACATTTTTTGACTGAAATAAATGAAAATAAAATCGTGTCTCTTGGAAGTCAACACTCTGTTGCCCTAATAATAATGTTGACTTTTACGAGGTAAAAATGAATCCCATTTTTTCTCGTTAGAAATAGGATCAACTGTAATTTCGAATGAGTTACCAGCAGTCAGTAAGAAAGTATACAAATATAGTTAATAGATTTTTTTTTTTCTCAACAATTTTTTTCTTCCAATTAATGTGACTCTTAAGCTGTTTTATAATAAACCTTAGGGTTTTTAAATGTCTCAGAGAGCATGATGGAAAATATGTCACCAAAGAGCCTGCAAAATCCCACGAAGAGCTTACCAAGCAAGGTAATTTTCATAGTGAAGACAAAATACCGTGTATCTAGAGATATCATAATTCAACGTAGGTCTATCTCAATAATTAAGTTTCCCTTCGTAAGCATTGTTATTGTTATAAGCAATTGATAGCGCCCTTTCTTCAATGGAAAAGGATTCAATCCCAAGGATATGCGAAGCTTAATATGTCGGATGAGATCTGGAACTGAGTAGACAATTTCCGCCCATTATTTATCTTTGTAAGTTAAATCAAAGTTTTGATTTAGATTGATTATCCGGAAGGAGTTAAGATTGAGATCAAGGGATCCACATTGGACTTTACAATTGGGTGGTTCACATTACAAGTCATAAATTTGACAAAATATATAACTTATTAATGACCTCGAGATGCATTTTACTGATGTTGGTAAGTTCATTGGAAAAGTTCAGAGAATTGAGCAAATAAACAAATTTTTACAAAATTTCAGATCCATAAGTGTATTTTCATTACATATGTATGGTCATTATCCTGCTTTCCCTACCTTCATGGCCTGGTGTTGTTCCATTAAGTTTTTTTTGTTATCATAGTAGTTAAAATGTATTTATTGTTATATGAATAAAAAAAAATGTACGGAGAAATATTGATTGAAATTGGTGTAAGGTGAAATTTACTATTGACTGCAGATGAAAATGAGGTAAGCAAATGTTGGGATGCTATGGAAAACATTTATACGGAAAAACAAGAGAATGTTTTTAATGTCGTTGCTACAACCTCATGTAACTTAGATCATTATAAATTAATCATTGATGCTAATTCCTAAAAATAGACTCCTTATATAAATCCTCGATTTTTTATGATTAAAATATTAATTAATTATTATTAACTAATACACAGATACAAGGGAAAGAGCATATCTAGTTGGATCTGTAGACTAACATAGTCAATGTTTTGATAGTTTCAAGAAGGGATTTTTGAAAAACCCTTTGATTCTATTATAATCAAATAATATTTGTAGATATATTTGTTTGTTAATACCATCATTTTATAAAATACATATATACATTCAAATAAAGGGTTTTTTCAATAGGGATGCCGCATTTTATTTCGTTAGGGACGGCGAACTACATCATATTTTGTTTTGTTTTGTTTACATTTCTACTCAGAAACAGCTTACAAGTTATCATGGAGTAGGTCAACCTTGAGCAGCCTTTGCAAATTATCCAAATTTATCACCAAAATTCACATTATATTGTTGTAACTTTAAGAGTTTAAGAGAGGTAAAATCATTTTCAGCGACGAAGCTCATTTTTAGCTCAAGGGTTTGTTAATAGGCAAAATATGTGTGATTGGTCAAGCAAAAACAGAAATGTGCTTACTGCGACACCAATTTTTTCCCGAAATGGACCAGTCAATTGGCTCATGCAAATTGACACATTTGGACGATTTTCTATGGGGCCACACGAAGTCATTGCTCTAAATCTACAAGCCAGCAACACTAAGGGAACTCAAAGCAAATATTGAACGTAAAATTCCTGCAATTTTAATCGATTTATGTGAAAAAGTGGTAGAAAACTGGGTTCAACGGTTGAACTTCTGGAAACATGCCCGTGGTCGTCATGCTAAAGAAATTTAATTCCATAGTTAATTGTAATTGAATGCTCTTCAACACTTAAAAAGAAATTCGTTGATATCTCAAACCCTTTTAATTTTATTTACAAAAGAACATGCGTCGATCTATTTGAAAAGCCCTTTACATGACAATTATATAATTGTCAATGATATTGAAATTTATTTATCTAAGTTACTATGTATACTGGTTTTTTAAAAGAAATATCTTTTTAGGACACATGAATAAGGACATATAAGAAAAATACAATTATTCTACGACGTTTGCCTTTCCCTTTATATAACTTCTGAAGTTTTATGCTCACAGGATGAAATCATCAAAACATGTTGTTCAAATGTGTTTAGATTTTCACATTATCCTGTATTTTATCACTTAATAAAATATTTTGATTCAAAGACTCCGCCTTTCTAAGATATTCCTCCTATCAATGGATGGTTCAAATGATTATTCATAACTTTTTATAAATGTTGAGAGGATTTCAAGCACTCTTTTAAATTCAAGCACACACATTAAAACAACTCACTTGGATTTCCCCTTTAAAATCACATTTATGGTCCTATTTGTTTCAAAATTTGACTTGTATATTGTTAAGCAATAATTATTTATTTAATTTTTATAAGGCACACTACTTGTAACTAAGATACAATTATTTTCAGTTGAAACAAATTAGTTTAATTAATTTTTTTTTTAAAGTTATTTTTTTGTGTGCATTGCTTGTGCTCGCTAATTTTTTGATAAATTACCCATGAAATAATCAACCAAATTAAATATTTTTTTACTTCTTCAAAAAGGATTGCTGATTGAATTAATGATTATTGTTGTATGTGACGCTTCATTTCCGAATTTATAATACAATTTTGCACCTGAAACCACATCGTGATTTTGAGGATTTTGGATTTCAGTTTTTATTAAAGATGGGTTTTGTAGATTAGTGATACTTTTTAAGGAAAAATTACAATCAATTTATGTTTATTTCAAATTTGCGTTGTTGCTTCACGCACATAACCAGATAATTCTTAAGAAAAATCAAAGGTAAGGTCAAATATTCTTTTTTTAGAAAAAAGTTTTTGATAGGGGATTAATATTCTCAATCGTTAATTAAGAGTTAATTAAGTAGTAACATCTGGGACTACGAGGGAAAGCCCTATCCTCATACAAGAAAGAAACTTATAATCTAAATCTGAATGAAACATCTCTATTAATACTGAGTTGACTACGAGTTGATGGTAACTAAATAATTACTAATTAAAAAGTCAAAAAAAAGATCCATTTATCTAATTTCAGTAGATTTACGAAACTGTAAATAGTTTCTTAGTATCAAATCTGGTTTTTGATAATTTTCGATTTGAATATTTAAGTATTTTATTATATACTTATTATTTACATCAAGAAAGTTGAAAGTAGTATATGAATATATCTGCTTAACCAGACCATTTAAAAATATATATTTTTTTTGTAAATGATGGAATAATTATTCATACTTCAATTTTTTTTTCTTTTTTTTTTTTAAAAAAAATAATAAAAAACCATGAAAACGTTTTTCAACCCTCAACAAAATCCCTATAGAAATGATTTTTTTTATGTTTACATTCCATTTTCTCAAGATTTAATGATATCCCTTAAAATATAAACCCTTATTTGGGATACACATTATAGGTATTTGTGTATACTTATTGCTGCTCCTGGTTAGATTGTTAACCACATGATGAAATAGTTTTTAGTTATAATTTGTCATTTCCTAATCTTAATTATTTTAAATATAATTGACTTTGATAGAAATAAACCCTATTCTTAACCATTGTTTCGTTCTATTCGCAAAAATAAGGGTTTATTAAGTTAAAAGAGCCTCTGTTAACTTAGAATAACACAACAGCATTTTTCAAAATCTAAAAATAAATCTAATTTACGGGTTTTTAGTAAGAGTTTCAAAGTATTTGGTTGTTGTACATTTTTGGAAATACAAGTCCTAATATGTAATTCAAATAATAATTTTTGCTCTTTTATTCACAAAACTTATTTATATAATCTTAGTCTGGTCGATGGTCTTGTGAAAAACCCTGCCAAACAAATTTGCTTTAAGCTGTTGAAAGTATTCATTGAGAGAAAAAAGTCGATGGATGAATTTTTCCATCGATGAATTTACGAGCTCATATCACGCAGAGTCAGCTGCTTTAAATCAAAATAGTCAAATGATGAAAATCAGCTGAAGGGATAATACATAGTGTGTTTTTGTTTATCCCAAAAAAGCTCGTCGTGTATATGTAATAATATTTCATCTTTGTGAACAATATACAACTTTTTTAACATTACAAAAATTTAACTGATTTATCAAATTAATAAGTTGTATAAACTTATATATTTATTTAAAAGTTATTTTATTCTCAAAAAATATCTCTATGTATGAAGTAAAATTATTTTTTTTTTCACATAGGTGTATACATACATTTAACTAAGCAAAAATAATAACATTTTTTATCTTTTTAATACATTTTACCAAAAAAAAGTTTCATTTTTTTTAACTTTAACGACTTAAAAACATCAGCGTTTTTTGTATGAATACTTAAATGAATATTGAGAATATTCTTTTAATTGAGTGAAAGACCAATATAGATTAATGGATTAAATATCTACTGATTCTATGACATGATGCTTAATCCATACATTAATATAATGATACATTAAAATAATATAAAATCGGATTAAGAATTAATTTACGAGAGTAACTTCATTTGGCTTTTTTTTTGTTCCTTGAATTGTTGTTTATTATTTCCTGTTAAAAATACAAATAAGAAGTAGAAAAAAAGAGTTGTTCTCTTTGTGAAAAATAAGGTTTTCATTTTTGTAAACTTTTTGCCCTTTTTTAAAGTATTCATCTTGAACTTTTTCCTTTAGTCTCTCTCGAAATAAATGTTTTTTTTAAACTTTTAAAATGATTCAACAGTGACTATTGTTAAAAAAAATATGAATAAGAAAGAATCATATGATGAATGTTGTTATTTTCATCATATTTTTAAATTGAGTCGAGTTTTGGTGTCTTTTTTTTACTTTTATGAAAGCAGGAATTTGATTCTTTTTTTTATTTTTTTTTATAACACATTTGTGATTCAGAGAATCTTTTATTTAAATAAATTTTTGATAGATTGTAAAAGAAATGGTTTTTAATTAATCTGAACGACAAACCTTCTTACATTTGACATGTAAAGGCACACAATAAACGGTGAGTTTGACCTTCTCTACAACTTTTTTTCTTATTTTTATCTTCAATAATGAAACAATATTTTTTTTATGTTAAGTCGATTATTTTTACAATTTATGTTTTTGACAAGAGTTGTTTTGCTTTTTTGGTGGGTGCTTGCTCGTAAGTTGAGTGTCTGTACTTTGATATTCATTGAGTAAACTTAATAATATAAATGTACTGTTTTTTTTTTATATCTAAATGGATATTTCATAATGTGATAAGTTTTGAATTCTAATCCAATCAATTCAATTTTTAGAAGAAAATAAGTACTCATCAATTATTTCAAAAAGTATCCATAAAAAATACATAAAAGATTGTCATTAGAATTGCATTTGTATTGTTCTTTACTTTGAGTCAACAAATTGCGCTAATTAGTTAAATATACCTCTGTAATTACGTATAAGAAATCAAATCAAAGTGTAATTAATTAATTTAAATGAGCACAGTTTTTTTTTTCCACAAAATAAATTTTTATTACTGTATCCCATTTATACAATTTTTTTTTTCCATCAAATTTCAAGCATTTAACCAGAATTAGCCTTTCGAATTCTTACTTCACAAAAAACAAACAAACATGAATTGGGATTTTGGATTAATTTAAATTGGTTTCAATGCTACTTTCCAGCCTAATTTTAAGCTGATTTTTCAACATAATACCCTTACAATACAACATCAAAAACAATTCATGGATATCAATTCAAGATCCATCTCCAAGTCTGAAAAACTATCTGAAAACTTTTAAAATAAGTTTGTAAAGTCTTAACTGAAATATTGTTTATCATTTGTACTGTTCTATAGCGAATTTATGCAACTTTTCAAAAACAAATATACAAAAAAAAAAAAAACTTCCCTCCTTCCCTCTAGTTTCTATTTTTATCGTCTGAATCCAAAAAACTTTTAATAAAGTTGATTGAAGAACCAATTTACTACAAAATCATTTCAAAAAAAGATAATAATGTACTGTTAAGTGTTTGATTATATGTACTACAGGGAAGAGGTTAATTTATTAAAATTTATTCATTAACAAACTTTAAATTAAAATATAAATGTAAAAAGTGAATAGAAATTATTTTCCTATGATGTTCATGAATATTAGATTCACTAACTTTATTCTAAGGTTTATCTTTACCTTGAAACATTTCATAACAGTTGACGTATTTTTATAACTATTTTATAACTATTTGAACAGTTTTTTTTTTTTTTGGTAAAATGACCCATATTTTCGTGGAGAGCACATGCTTTTCCTTGGCTCACAATATTTTCAAACTTTTCAAAAATTGTAATTATCTATTCATACTTAGATAATAGTTGAATGAATGGTGGTACTTTTTTCATGAACAATAATAATTCTATATGCATCTTTATGATGAAATTACAATTCCTTTGATACCAACGCAAGTATCCTCGTATAGATATATTATAACTGATTTAATTAATTCATGGATGCCAATCGTTGTTTTATTTAACATGAAAAAAACATAAAATCCGCTTACTAAATATGCCTATAGTTAGTCTAAATACTGTTATCCTTTTATGAAATAAAATATATACATACTTATTTATAAAACGTCTAATAACATCAATTTTCTTTCTTCATTTGTTTAGTTGTTTTTTTTTTTGTTAATATTGGTAAAATCATATTCTTCTCCTTCTTCTTGTCATCAAAATGAATAGACATTGTTTAGCTCAACTTTAAAGGGAAGCGTGGAATTGATTTGTAAATAGTTATGTTACAATAAATAAATATTACTAATAGGTATTTAAAGCTATCAATTCAATAGATTGATGGTTATTGAGTATATTAAATATTGATGTATATTTTTAGAATGACAATACTTACATTTAGTTATGAAGAGTCACAATTTTGTTATCTGAGATATTCTTCCTTTTGACATTTTGAATTATAGCAAATTTCGTAGTTTGAGTTCTTTATTCTATGCATTTAGTTATGTGATGCCGGAAAATGATTTCTTTTTTTAAAAAGTATGTTGGCCATTGTTTTTTTGTTTTTTAAGAATCATTTTGAAATAAATTGATTCTTTGATGATAATTTAAATAAGAAACATTGATCCATGTCAAAAACATTTTTTTCAGATATTAAATAGTCTAAATTCGACACTCATTTGTATGTAATTCAAATCCAAATTATAAATTACACCCAAACTCAAATATCATATCGTTTGGTCAAAGGAAAAGTGACGTAACTGACATATAACAGATTCTGAGATATTTGCATAACAAACATCGTTCATCGAGATTTGTCCCCTTGTGTCTAACACAGGGGTGTCAAACTCATTTCACATCGCGGGCCACATACAATCCCTTGGTAGACGTATTGGGCCGGATCATTAAAATTATAGCATACTTAGCATAATAATTAACCAAAATATCATCATGTCCTCCCTTTGTTTTGAAATAAAGAAGAACTAGGACATTGTTAAATTTAACTCAAAGTTTATTGAAAAACACTTTTACAAAACATTTCACAAAATTGCACAAAGTAACTGGTATCTAAAATTATAATAAGAACTTTACATGAGATTATATGAGACTTATAAAGAATGACTAACATGCGCTCCCTAGTGAATAGTTCATGAATTACATTTGATTAAAAAATTTAATCCATGTCTTTAATATATCTTTTTAACTTTCAAATTATCATGCAGGCCTGATTGAACCTCCTTGCAGGCCAGTTCCGGCCTGCTGGCCGTATGCTTGACACCCCTGGTCTAAACTTACAATGCTTATCATACATAATTGCAGGAAGTCACTATGAGTCACATGGTTAAAAATATAATATAATAGGATAATCTAGAAAATAAAACTTTGTTTAGCTATGTCACTAAGCCCACAATACGTGGATTTAATTTAAAATGTGTTGTAGTATTTGTTCATGCTCAAAATTAACTCATTTCTAACCCAGAGGTTGAGATCACCTTGTGTTGTTGTTGTTTTTTTGGCTAAAAAAGCAATAAGCGTAAATATTTTTTAAGTTATTTCCTTTAGAACCATAGATTTAATATTGGGTTAAGATAAAAACAACTACAAGTGTGAAATTCGTTAACGTAAAACCATTTGTTAACATAATAGCTATTATTATCCATTTATCTTTTTACTAAATATTATACTTGCTGAAGGTAAGCCTAAAATAAATAATAAAATACTTATGCCAATATGAATACGTATTATGAATTCTGAAGGTAGTTGGTTTTGTTGAAATATTTCTCTCTTTGTTGATATTTTTTTTTTTTTAGTAAACGAGGATATGCTGAGTTATTCATTATTTAACCCTGAAAAGAACGTGATGGCTTACAACAAACATAATTTCATCTGGGTCCAATAGACTCATTCATATATGTATGTGTTAGATTCACTCAATGGTTCTTACAAAAATATTTTCTTTTATCAAATACTCTTTGTCATTTTTAATTAAGTTGATGAATTACAAAAAAAATCTATAATTACATATATTTTTTTAAAATGATGTTGCTCAAATTTTAATATTTATTAGGACATACAAAAGATATCAAATCTTGGGTTGTTGAAAGCTATAGGAAAGGCAAAAATGTCCAAAAAGGGTCTAATGGACGCTCTTGTAGTTTAATGTTTAAGGGTGTCGGGGATTTCTTTATTTAAATCAGAACTCAGGGAACTTGATTGATTCTAGGGAAAAATTGCTTAGATAAGAGTCTTAATAATAGGTTGTCAAATATTTTCCTTCCGCTTTTTTGCTCTTTATTCAATGCCTTAAAAAAAGTGTTACAGGGATCGGATTTAGTTCAAATATGCGCCGTTTTGTTCGAATATCTGTTTCCATCTAGACGGTAACTTCATAATCCCCCCTCCTCGTAGAAGCTCCCCTCCTTATTTGCGAAGAACTCGGACAGCCACTTTTTACAAGCCTCTTTTGAGTTCAACTTTACACCACCAAGGGCGTTCGCCATGGACAGGAACGGGTAGTAATCACTTGGCGCTTTGTCCGGGCTATATGGTAGTGGATGCGATAAAACCTCCCATCCGAGCTTCCGTAGCTTCTGCCGAGTCATCAACGAAGTGTGTGGTGTACTGGTGGAGCACTACACCCTTCCTGTTGGCCAATTCTGGACGCTTCTGGTCAATCGCCTGCTTCAAGCGGTCCAGTTGTTCGTAGTAAATGGTAGAATTAAGCGTTTGGTGTCGTTTTCACCGGCTCTGAATCGTCGAAACCATTCCTCCGCGGTTCGAAGTGATAGAGTACCAGCCCCCAAAACATCATTAATCTCACGGAACGTTTCTCTAGCGGAAGGAAAGCTTTAAAATAGATCGAATTTCGGCGTTAGTGAACTCCATGTTTATACGTCTATATCTGTTGAACACAACATCCAAACTAATCATGCTCAGCGTCGTTTTGTAGGTAATGTCAAGACCTTTTAAATGACGTATAGCATTGATAACCTTATATACCACAGCATGAAAATTAATTTGATAATATCATTCAAGGATATTATGTTTGGCCTTTAAATGAAGTAGAAGAAAAGTAAATTGGGGCTATGACTGCGATTTATATATAAGATTGTAATTATGAATAAATTGAACTGTGAATACGTGTAGTGATTGTAAAGCCATGCTTTTCTTTCTATTTTTTTTTTTTCAGACTTTTGCACGCAAAAATGTAATTTTTTGGTATTCAAAGTTAAATTAAAGAGCAATTAAAAAAAAATCTATTGGTCTAATATAACTTTGCATATTGCATGTATATTAAACAGTTTGTTACGTTCAAAAATAAAATAAAATAATAATAATAATTAATCGATTTACTACAATAAATGAAGTTGAAACATTAATCCTACAAAGTTATAAAATATTAGTCTATTTATATATAAGTAGTATGCATATATACATGTTGAGTTGACTTAAAAAGCAAAAATCTTTTTTGCACGCTTCCAAAAAAAACGGGACAAGGACACTAGAGCAGAACTTACGGCAGGGGGGCTTTTATTTTTACTTTTATAAAATGTAATTGCTCATGACATGTTAATTTCGTCATTAGAATACCAAATGTACATATTTGTGAATAAATGTCTTTTTTTTTATGGTTCTTCTCTCCGAACGAAATAAGGACAAGACTAACTGTGACAAAATGAAAATGTAACGAAACGAAATAGAAATCGACAAAACGATACTAAATGTGACACAAAGGGATAAGAAGAAATGTAATCAAACGAAAACGAGACGAATTTAAAAGTTGAATACCAAATGAACACATTCCACAATGATGATGATGACGTCACGTGGAAAAGTTATATGGATTGGAAGTAGGTTCAGAGTGAGACTCATGAATTTCGCAGTGGGTAAACTACATATTGGTGTACCCATTATATGCATGCACACTTAAGTGCATGTCACTAAAGCATAGGACTTTTGTAAGGAATATTCTTGCATCCGAGCTAATGCACAGGCTTCCTATAGCCCTTTTTTGCCACAAAAAGATTTTGAGCACTTAATTTGTCCACTATATGTAGTCCACCCTTACATACTACTAAATATTTAATAATATAAAACATGAAATGCAACAAATATGTGATCCTCACAGTGTAATTACCTCCAATATAACTTTCATATATATTTCACTTGCACATTATCGAGTTTCTTTCTTTTGTTGGCTTACTTTGTGTCTTGAGAAATGACTTGAGATATGAAAAAAAATAGCTTTCCTAGCGGGCAAACCACAAACCACACCTCAAAATACGTCATACAAAATATGATGAAACTGAGAGACATACTGCCAGCTGATAATATTATGTTGAATACCATTAAGTAAGGAAGGGAAGCCCAAAGTTGACATAATTTGCAAGCTTTTATTTAATCCAAGAAGGCATCATTCTGTACGCATGATGTATATTTTAATTGCAAATGTTATGATTTAGATATTTTTAGCTCATTTGTAATACTGATATACTTAGCGTAATGTGTCTTTTACGGTAGTTAAGAAGAAATGATGACAGTTATTAAAAAAAAAAACATACTTTATACACAGTTTGAGTACGATCAAAAAATATTTAAAAGGTCGACCAGGTTTTCATATTTATTTATTGATTTTTTTCTTCTTCAAAACCAGCATATTTCCATCATAAAATCACAAATGCCTAACGATGCAACAACACACCCAACAAAATACATATTTCAGAGACAGGTTTGATCTTTACAACGTATTTATAAAAACTCTTTCTCTAAATCAATAACCAACCTTCAAAAAGGAGTAACAAATTATAGGTACTGCGTTTAGTTATCACATTTGTCGATATTGACTATGAATGAAAAGTATTATTTCTAAATTATCATTTGATAATATAACTATTCACTCATAAATATTTTTTGAACACTAATTAAAGTACTTAATTTTGAAAAAACACTGTATAATGTATTTTTAAACGGAAAATTGGGGGGGGGGGGGAAATTGGTTTTCTGACACACTTTGAAGGATGAATTGGAGTTCCTCTTCATTTTTGGTTAGAAAGTTGTTATACTCCTTAATTAGAGCTATATTAAGTTAAATATTGTTATTGATTACCTTAATGACTTTTCAAGACGTGAAGGTAGATATTGAATGTATAAATAGATTTGAGACGTATTTGATTCTGAATAAATGTTATATATCTACCTACATACTTATAAATAACTTAACCATAACTTTTTAGTTACTTATACGTCAATTAGTATGTTAATATGAGCAAAGGAGAAAATTCAATTTGTATCTGTCCGATACGCGCATTTTTTCACATCCACCTTTAATGGAACTCATAAATACCCCAAATATCAGCAATCTGTGCAATATATTGGTTGACTTTTAAAAATAAAATTACACATTTAAACATGTGTCTTTAAATCAAATTTTGATTTAACAGAGGGAATCTTTTTATTTGAACTATTCTTTAAAGGTCCCTTAATAATTTAAATAATATAGATTTGACATTTACTTACTTATTTGTGTGCATGAATAAACTTACTTCCTTTTGCCATCATTTTAAATCATTTTAAAACAAAAATGCACTTTTTTTACAACCAAAAAAAAAAAGGAAAAAAAAAACAAAACGCAAAATCAATCTATCTAATAGGTTTTTTGTTTTTTCCAAGAAGTTTTTTACATATTTTTTTTTTTACTTCTTTGAGCTTTCATTTACTTACTCTACAAGGTTAACAAATTTTTATTTAATTTTTTTTTATTAGGAAATGCATTCAATTAGGTTTGCCTGCCTACCTTACAACTAAAAAAAGAAGAAAATATTATCAAATATTGCATGACGTTTATGCGGTAGAGAGTTTGTAAAAAAAAAAAAAAAGTTACAACAAGGGCTTTCTTTATTTATGGTCATGAGAATTTCCTCTGCATTTATTTGCATTGAATTACATGCATATATGTATTTTTAGAATACAACTATGTATATATATATATATATATTAAAGTTCCTCTTTGGCCTTTTATACTCGTAGAATCTACTCCTTTCCTCATTTGCAATAATAAAACGAATATTTGGTAATATATATATATATATATATTTCATTTTACAGAAGGGGTGGTAAGCGTTCTCTTCCTTCCCGCTGTCTCACACTCAAGGGAGGGAAAAGCGAGTAAGAGATAACAGAATCAAACATTTATAAAAGTTCCTTTCTCGTGAGTCAAGTGAACTAACTACTTCATTTACTTACCACTTTATTTAGTCCTTACTATTCTATTCAATAATCCCTTTTAAAAGGATTATTCGTACTATCTCATTAATCTTTTTTTTCTAAAACCACGGTAAGAAGCTCAGTTACAATATTACATATGTGTATTTGTGTGTCCGGGGCTTGCTCACAATATCTCATAATTTCTTTAGAAGGGAAATTCTGTTTCCCTCAAACGTTTTGTTTAAAAATAATTAGTTATTGTTATTTTTATGTAAATTTCTTGAACCCGTAGTCTTGAAAAAAAATAATCAATTGACAAAAAGAAACTTTTGAGTGAGTAACAATTATTGACTTTTCTCACATTGTTGAATGTTTCACGGATATTTTTACTTATAATATTAAACAAACATTTTGTTTACCTAAGTATATTTTTTCCTTAAGCTTTTGACATCTTCAAATCATGTTCGTTCTAAAATAAAAAGTATAAAATCAAAACTTTAAACTAACATATAGGGCTCAAAAATGATTTATTTTTGAGTATGAATTATTTTGTTCCTTTAAAATAAAAATGTAGGAAAAACAATTTATTCATGAAGTTAACTCAATGATGAAATACGTAAAAAAAAAAATAAAAAAAATAAACAGTTTGTTACATTTTTATTCTACAATATTTGTGTATTTAATTTATTCAGATGAACCATTCATCCAGGAAATCCAAATATCTGTTGTCATTTTAAAAGACGTATAATTTGTTTTTGCTAAAAAAAACACATTTAATGTTTTGAATGTAATTTTTACATTGAATTATATTATTCAAATTCCATTTGTTTCTGGCTGAAGCCATAGGATACGAACCTCAAATCAATGGTCTCTTAATATTTTGCAAATTGAATGATATATATATATATATATATATATTTATTTATAAAATTACAAGTGTATCAATACAGAACATAATACTCTTTTTGTAATTTGTCAGAAATAAATCTTTCATATCATTAAATCTACGTTGTTTATTTGTCACGAATTGATCGTAATTGAGATATATATATGTACTTATGCTCTACGTCATTGATATATAAAAAACTTATTAATTGATACGTGACTTTCATCATAAAGGGCTTTATAGTTAAGATGTACTCTCAAATACGTTAACTAGCATCCTTGACCATACCTAAAAAGGCAAATCTTTTGTTTTTTTTGTGTGTGTGTGTGTTTGACAGAGATAATGACAAATACCTAAATATAGATACAAACGTTAATTATTATCGACTAAATATATTTCTTTAAAAATAATGAATAGCCCCATAGGCGTATAATTAATTATATAAAACATTGAAATATTTTGAACGAACGTTCTGCTCTATAAAAAAATATTTGGCAATTCAAATATACGTTTGTATTTTTTGGTGTGTGTTGTTTCCTTTACAATTTTTTCCATATAAATTATGACCGAAAATTTTGCATTTTTTACTTCCATGATTCGCTAAAATATGCAGATACATGAAGCTTCAAAACCTCATTGTATATCAAACTTAATTAAAGAGCAAAATTTCAGTATTTCAAATACTTATATTCATGGAGTCTTCCAAGTATTTTATTGACATTCCTTCCATAAAGTGTTCATAAAGAAAATCATTCATTTGAATATATATTGCACATTATACATTTATAACACATTTATAACACTCATGATCATTATTGAAATTAAGTTTATTCACTCTTTGCATTATCCTTTCGAAGGAAGCATCTGCCTCTAAAAGAAGAATGAAAGAACTTTGGTCTTTTTTTAATGTAAATTTTAACATATAGCATCCATATAGTCATAACACATTTTCACTAGATTGATGTTGTTTTTTTTAATGTAGAAGTTTATCCCTCACAATTTTGTAAAGGAAAATGGCGAAACAATGATCACATTATCCATTATTATTCATATTGAATTGACAATTCTTTTGTACACAGGTGGCACTAAGTGAACTATGAATAGGAATGTAAATAATATGCAAAATGCCGAGTGCGAGACTTTGTGGAGTGGGCTCTTCGAACAGTACTTTTTGTTTTCCGAAGCTGCTATCATTTTTCCTTTATTACTACTGAGGGGAGAACATCTACCTGATAGTAAAGGTCTCGCATGAAGGAATACATGCATTAAGTTTAATAAAGCAAATAAAATGTAAACAAAAAGGGCTCAAGTACTCGTATAATTAATATTAGTTAAAAATATATAATTTCCTGACATTAATTTCAGTTAATTTTCTGCCTCTCATCTATAGATGGTAAACATAATGTTATTATTTATTATTGATGTCTTCATTTGTATACATATATAATGGAGAATAGCAGCTTGTAGCTCAGTCAAACGTCATGACAGCTCAAGTTGCTTCCCTCTCAACACTCATCAAATTGTCAGTTACCAATTTGATTTTCTCCTTCTTTGATTCTTACAAGCCTGATTTGTATATTATTTACATTCCTAACTATGAATTACTTTTTAACTAACTACATATCCTCCATGAACCTTGTTATTTCAATTAAAACAAGATGAATAAAAATAAATAGGAATAAATGAAAAGACAACTCAGAAATAAGACCGGTCCGACCATTTTTAAGTCGTTTTTTAACTTCAAAAATTTGGATTTGATTTTTTTTAGTTTTTATTAAAAATATTGATAATAATCATTGAGAGAAAAATAAATATGTAGACATTGGACTTTTGTAAGGCGAGATTTATGTTACATACTATTGTTACTAAAGGCCCCCGTCGAAAATCAAATGCCTATTTTTTGATTAGTGTGGGGAAGTAATTGCGTTATTGCTCTAGGGAAAAGTAAAACTACATACCAAAGTGGCAAATTGCGCCTCTTACCTTAAAGATACTTCCTTGGCTACAAGGCAACTTCCTTCCTTAGATGCTGCTTTTGAACTATATAAACTTATAAATGCACCTATATATATATATATTTATATATAATATGTAACAAATCTTTTCAAAGTTTAACATGTAATTTATATGATATTTTGAAATTGCTTTGATGATATCAAAACACAAAAAACTTGTATAAAATTGCAGGTACGTTTAAACTGACCATCAACACAATAAGACGCCTTCCTGTTGAATGTAATAATGAATACAATTTACAAAGATTATTTGAATATTCTTTAGAATGAGCTGTGCAAGTGTGTTAAATAAAGAAAATTATACAGTGGCCATTCTTCGGCTTATGTATGATTATTTGTACTTTGTTTTTCATGGGTTCATTCAAAACAACAATAACAACCGATCAATCAGTAATCAGTTGCTATCTCCCAAATTAAAATTTTCATGAGCCCTAAAAACCAACCATATCTTTTGAGGCAGGCTTTACTTGCTATATGCATGCATAGATTAGGTTGCCCGTGTTCATTATTTTCATTTTACAGATTCAAAAAAACATAAGATGTATTATTTTTGTGCACATATATATATATATTATTTAAGTATATTTATTATGAGTCATAAATATACATTAAAATAATTAATAAAAGACTTTTATTTTCTTATTTGAATTGAAGTTATAAAATGTTTTCTATGTATGTTTTAGATTGTCGCAAGTTTATTTGATTAAAAACAAATAAGAAAAAAGAGATTAATGATTGGAGTGCTTTTAAAAAGCCAAGCAATAGTAAACATACTCAAATCAATATATATATACTTTTATACATTATTGATAGTCTATTAAAGGATTCACTACGTGTACTCAATGGTTTAATAACAAATCTCTGATAAATTTATAATGATTATTATTTTGTAATAACGTTTCGAATGATTTATTAAATTATGGCAAAAATCATACCTGTAAATACATGAATGGTATTATTTTAAAAAAAAATTACATACATATATATATATATATATATATATATATATATATATAAATAGAGCTTTTATTATCATCATAGAGAGCATCATAAATTGATGCAGCAACGCCATCTGGTAAACATGCAAGAAGTTAATATTTGCATGAAATAAAATGCTCAAATATCAAAAAAAGACTTTTAAATTGAAAAAAAAAACCGCAATGCTGAACATATTAGGATCTGAAATATATTTAAGATATATATATATATATATATACTTGATAAAGTTTTAAGATTTTTTATTTGTCAACCCCATTGTGATGTCCAAAGGCATGGGAGTAATTCCCTTACTTTCCTTAATTTTAAACAAATAGAGGTGTTTAGTTTTATTTAATTTGCTTGTTTATGTCTCTTCTAAGATGACCTACTTCCACAATGAGGATGTCACATCAAAAAAGGCAAATCATGAGTGATTTACATTAGCAAATTTACAATCAAATCAATATTATTAGTACTGAATAACATGATCTGTTTTCTCTTTCATTTCAAAATGGAATTGGTATTTACGTACAAATTTATATGAAATTGAAGCTAACATATGTTAACGTGGATTATTTTGCATACTTTTTAGTTAAGAAATTGATTAACTTCTTTTTTTAGAATAAAAACAATACAAAAATCAATAATAATTTATTAAATAATGTAGCTTTAGAATTAAATTATAGAGCTAATGAAATAAATGTTTAAGTGCCATTAATAAAGTTGTAATTAGATGTTAATACGATAAATTAAATATTGTTTCTGTATATTAATTCACACGTCAGAGCATTAATTATATATCCATGAATAGAATATTAATTATCCACCTTTCAAAAGATATATTTCTTCATTGAATAAGAATTATGCATATATATATATATATATATATATGTTCTTAAAGGACCTTGATCAAATCTAACTCTTTGAAAAAGTGTTATCAAAAGACATCAATAAATGTTTAAAGCAACAGATTACATACATACATTATAAATATTTATATATCTAAGTGCACTCGTTGCAACTTGTAAATACTTGTACTCAGCCATTTGTACAAATTGAATCTTGACCAACTAAGAAAATAAATAAATAAATAAAACAGAAGTTTTGATGAGCTTTGAAGGTGAATTTAAAACAACTGACTGATGAGTAATTATAAATAATTAAACTCTAATAGATCTTGGATAATTTAATATTAGTATATTTGTTTTGACTGAATCAAACGTAATGAGAACACGATAAAGATTCTATCAAATCCCAATTTCTTTAAACAAATTACTTTGTTTTGCTGTTGTTTTTTAAACTTACCACATTTCTTCCCTTAATAAAACTAAATAAAATGTTTGGAAATTGATGAATTAATTCTACCTTTTAAAATGTACATATTGAATGTTAATCTTGATCCCTTCTATATTTCCAATATTTACTTCTAAAGAAGATGTAGAATTACTATGGGCATGTATCCCCTTGGAAGAGAAAGCAAAGTTCTGTTCAGTTTTAGACTCAAATTAATACATAATATTTCTCTATGAATTATTGAAGCATTAGAGTACACTAAACCTATAAATACACATTGTACTTTGATACCCAAAACATAAACACTATTATAAGTTTGAATACTGGGTTCAACCATAGGAAAGAAAGAAAAATAGTTTTGCAATTAGGGACCTCTATATCTGGATTTTTTTGAGATTGATTACCTATTTAGGGGACCTAAACCAATGATCCTTTGAAGAACCTAGTAACACATTCAGACTTTGTTGTTCCTCTGGTTCTAACTATGCACAGATTTCGTCACTTACTATGTCTTTGAAGTATTACAATTAAGTACATATAGTGAAATATTTTTTTAAACTAGCCCATGAAAGACAAAGTAAAAATAATCAATTGTATGTCTTCCTCAAAGTTGCAAAGCAGTTCATCAGTCTTAATTTTTAGACATCCTAAAATTTTTTTGAAATTTGATTCATTGTTGAATTTAACAATTAATTAAGTTAATAATCTAACTCCACATATGTACATTTCTACTTTCTAAAAAAACTTTATTTTTTTTCAAATTAGACCCCTGATTCAGAATATAAATAATATGTTTCCAGATAAAAATTTATAGGTTCTTGCATTCAATTTTATCAAATTTTTAAGGGTGTAGAAATGGGGTGTCAAACTCATTTCACATCGACGGCCACATACGACCCCTAGGTAGTCGTTGTAGGCTGAACCATTAAAATTATAGCATACTTAGAATAATAAATAACCAAAATATCATGTCTTCCCTTTGTTTCGATTTAAAGAAGAACAAGGACATTGTTCAATTTATCTAAAAGTTTATTGAACAACACTTTTACAAAACATTTATCAAAATTGCACAAACTTTAAGTAACGTGTATTCAAAATTATACTAAGGAACTTTACATGAGATTACATGAGGCTTATAAAGAAAGGACTAACATGCGACCCTAGCGGATAGTTCACAAAATTACATTTGATTAAAAAATTTAATCCTTGTCTTTTATGTATTTTTTCACCTTTCAAATTATCCTGCAGACCTAATTGAATCTCCTTGCAGGCCAGTTCCGGCCCATGGGCCGTATGTTTGACATCCCTGGTGTAGAATAACTTTTTTGTTGTTAATTTGATTTAAAAAAAAAAATGTTTGTCTCTTTTTTTCGAAGCAATAATTTTGGATAAACAATCAATTAATTAAAATCAATACTTTAATAAAACTTTATTTCGACAATTTGACAAATGAATAGTTTGAATTATACAATCTGTGAATTTTAGGTGTAGTAGTGAATATTTAAAAGCTATGATATTATGTATTTTTAAATTTTATAAAATGCATTGCAAAATTAATCCTTGCAAAAAATACAAATGAATTGATTTATTACTTTCAGCCAGCAAATATTTAGTTTGAATTGGAATGGAATGGAAAAGGGTAAATCCCCTGAGATTACTATATTGGATCTGAGATTATCTCCTCTCAATATCATTAATTTTAATTAAAGTTTGATGATTTTTCTTGGAGATATAATAATAGTATTGATTATCATACTTAATATTCAGATTAATATATCAGAAAAAGCTCTATTGACAATACACTCTCACTGAATGCTATGACTAGTAAATATAAAAAGTTTTATTAAAAAAGTTTATGTGCTTTATCATCAAAAATGTATTTTCCATTGCAAACAGTTTCATACAAGTTTTAATCGTTTTTCATCTATCTCTAACTTGCTACAAAAATGAAAGGCAAAAGCCTTGTTCATAGATATAATTTTGTGTCTATTACACTATGTATTCATGAGTAAAAAGTCAACAAAGTTAGTTGAAATATATATATATTTTATCCTAAGTATAAATGAACACTTTGATCAATGCTCAGTTATATTGAGAATGTAGAATAAATAAATAAAAAATATATCTAATAGTAATTCATTTTAATTATTTAAAATAATAATTTGTGAAATTACAAATGAACAAGGTCAAAAATTATATTATTTTTTTTTAGCTCAAATATATTTACGATTGTTTTTGTTTTATTAGGTTTTTTTGTATGGTTTTAGACTCATTTTTATATAGTATTTGATTGACAAATTGTAAATTTTTAGTTATTTCTTTCATAACATATAAATAACTTCTTCAATAGATGAAAAACTTAGTCATTATTTATCTCTCCACAAAAAAATAATAATAGAAAAACATCAAAAAAGGGATTTTTTAAAAGGTCATTGCACAGCTAATTATAGTCCATATTTAAAATGAACAAAAATAATATTTGTCAAATTATAATTAATTTGTTATAATCTTATTTTAAAATTCTTATAATCAAAAATTGGCTCAAACCTACATAGTGTTTTGTTTTTTAAATACAAAAAATTGTAATCAGAAATACTTTTAATTACATTCAGTTACGAAAATTCTAATTCAATATTATTATTAATATTATTATTATTGAAACAAAATCATAATTATTTTGAATCTAATATCAAAATTGAATATGGATTTCGTATGTAAAACAAATATATGTCAATAACAAAAGATAGTCATGTAAATGGTGTGAGCTCTCTACTACTGTAAAGAACAAACAAATCCTTTCCCCAAATGTATTAGATATGATAGCAACTGTCATTTCCATCATCGTTATTATTATTACATATCAATTTTTGTAACAAAGGGAGCGCAATTTCAATGATTTCAATATATGATTTTGTGTGTGGTATTTCAAATTGATATATGTCAATAATGTGTTTCTGAGTCACCCGTATCATCAATACTTTGTCAATGTTGGATAATAACAATGGTATATCCTTGATAGTTTTTCATGTTTGTGTATAGTTTACCTATTAATAAATACCATATACTTTTGTGGAACTAACCAAATATAACATGGCAACGACAAATATTACATAATTCTAATACTTTCTATTTGATGAGTTCTTTCGCTATGTCTATTTGCTACGCATAAACTCCAAAGGTACCGAATGAATTGAACTGATTTTTGGAATGTAACTCCCTTGAAATACTGCACTGAACTACATAGACCCTACTGTTTTTGTATACTACAAATGTCAGGGCACCATTTCATGCTAAACTCTTGAATCTTCGATAAAAACGTATTTTATACAAGAATCTTGCCCATGCGTAGGAATGTAAAAAATATGCAAAATGCCGCGTGCGAGATTTTGTGAAGTTGGCACTTTTAACAGTCCTTTTTGTTTTCCAAAGCTGTTATCATTTTTCCTTTATTACTACTGAGGGGAGAACATCTACCTGATAGTAAAGATCTCACATGAAGGAATACATGATGCATTAAGGTTAGTAAAGCAAATAAAATGTAAGCAAAAAGGTCTCAAGTCCTCGTATAATAATTATTTATTAGTTAAAAATATATAATTTCCTGACATTAATTTCATTTAATTTTCTGCCTCTGATCTATGGTATACATAATGTTATTATTTATTATTGATGTCTTCATTTCTATATATGTATAAAGGAGAATAGCAGCTTGTAGCTCAGTAAAACGTCATGACAGCTCAAGTTGCTTCCCTCTCAACACTCATCAAATTGTCAGTTACCAGGTAGATTTTCTCCTTCTTTGATTCTTACAAGCCCGATTTGCATATTATTTACACTCCTACCCATACGCCCTTACCAGAACTTGTAACCTTCTAGCTTAAATAATTATATCTCTAGACATAATTGCTTATTAAAATTACCCATGCAGTTATTTGGGTAGGAGTGATACGATGAAAGGCTTCATCTTACAAACAAATATTTAGTCGTAATCGCAAGGAAAGACGACTGAGTTTTTATGGATTATATTTTTGTTTATAATTATTTTTTACAGAATGCCAAGTGTATAGTAAAACTGTGAATTAAAATATATATATATACTCCATGTGCTATTTATTTTTTAATTTAATCAATTTACTTAGTATAGAAGGAGCATAGCTCAGGTGGGCTCAGCTAGTAACATATCGTAAGTACATTGAATAATTAGTATGATGACTTTTTTTAAATTAAAAATGTTGTTAAGTGTATGTCTAGGTAAGCATGCAAATACATGCATAAACAAGTATTAGACCTCATTTCAATGCTCTATTCAAAATATTGAATATTGATGATAACATGTGAATATTGAGGTAATAACAGCATGTCTGATCGATTTTCTAAATTTATTTTATCGATACTTTGTTAGAAACAAATGAAAAAAAAAATTATTTATAAGTAAACTTATTTAGTTTTATGAGACAACAATATTTTTTACGTATACATACATTTATGCAAATTCAACAATGTTACAATTATCAAAAGGTTATTCAACAATTTTGGTGGCAGTATGAATCATCATTCAATTTACATATTTATACTTTCTTCAAACAATAAAACAACATATATATATATATATATATATATATATATATAGTGTTCTAAAATTATTATAAAAATCATACAAGGCCTTCTTACCCAGACAAATAAAACATCGTTAAATCTTATTTATTACATGATCATTAAAAAGATCATTACATAATCTGTTTGACCTAGAAAAAAAAAGTTTTTCTTTTACTTACATGCAACTGTTGTCTGCTCAGCTTCTTTAAACAGACCCTACGGCAAAAAAAAAGAAGAAAAAAAAGTGAATCCTATTTGTCTATAGTCACAACATCTGCTCTCACATAAATTGTCATTGCTTTTCACATGAAGCCTATCAAAATTCACATTTTGTGTCAACAACACAAATGGTACCCATAAATTTTTCACAGGATTTTTCAGTTTATGTTAGTAAACTAACATTGCAAATATATGTAGTTGACATCCAGGAGAGTTTTAATATTTTTGTTTTTGGCTCAACTATTCGTATCTTATCTGAGTTAAATTATGAAGTACTTGGCTTCTGAATATACTATTTATTTTAAAAATATAACAATCACTCTTATCTTATCCCACTGTTTTGATTCAATTTTGATAATTATATTTTATGATCTATTAGTTTTATATAAGGATGTTCCAAAAAAAGAACAGAAAAAAAAAAACACTTTTGGAATTTGAAGATATATATTACAGTCCCTTTGATCTATTAATAATAAAAAACGTAATTTTAGGGCTGTAATATTATTAGTGCTTCAACACAACGTTTTAACATGAAAATTCGAAAAAACTAAAAAAAGATCTAAATATTTTTAAAATGACAAGTTTTCAGAATATTTAGAATTAAGAACTATCTTCATTCAACGATTTCTACACCATACTCATTCAACCATATTAGTCCATTAAATAAAGAAAAAATAAGAAAATAAAATTGCACTCAATCTCCAGCACTGCTTTGTTGTATTAACTGATTAACTTCATTTATTTTAAGAAGAAAGGAGACAGATAAAGGATAGAATTGTGATGACATTGTCTATGGTGAATTTAGTGGTTTTCAAAATTAGATATATAGTACATTTTCTGTATTGTCATTAGGTTAATAAATTATGGAGGTCAAATTTTCCATTTTGTTTGGTTTTTTCAGATTTTCAAATGAAAACAGGACCAATTAGCACAAATATTTTAGGCTTGAAACTGCGTTTTTTGAAGATCAAAGGATCAAAGAAAACTAAAAAACGTCCCAAAAGTTAAAATTTGTTTTTTTTTTTCAGATCACACTAATATATGTACATATACGTATACATCATAAAAAGTTATTATTATTCATAGACCTTAAATATGCCATCAACTTGCTTGGTTCCTGGTTGCCACACAAGTAAAGGGGCTGATCGGAACCTTGAATATAATGTAGAAGCTTTTTTAATTTAATTTTCTAACTAAGAAAATATGAAAATTCTTATTCAATGGAAATCAATTTTACCGATAAAGTAGATTCCTTCTAAAATATACTTGATATTATTTTAAGTGATATCTAATGAGCCATGATATATTATATTAACTTATCAATTTAAAATAGAGCTATACAAGTATTTAAATACTTTATTAATTTTAGAAATTTTATCTTTAAATACAAAGTAATTTTGAAAGTGCATAGCTAAACAATTAACTATTTTGGAACATGGCAAAAATAAAGTTTAATTTCAAACGAAAAGAATGTTGAATATTTAATTAAAATCAAACATTCATTGGACTCTTACAAAAATACGAGTATTTAGAATGAAAGATGAAGTTCAACTTATATATGATGACCTTAATCTTAAAATTAAGTAGTGACATGATAACTCTTTTTTTTTTTTTTTTGAAAAGATGATCCCTACTAGACATAAAATACATAAGAAATAATGGATAGAGATTATATTCTTGAAGAGAATTGAGAGCTGAGCTCACTTGTCAAAGTAAAGCATTCAATTCAATTTGAAATGAAATAAATATCCATCAAACTGTATATTGTGCCGTGTCTTCAGTTTGATTTCGGACAATGACTCGTGTCAGTGGAACACTGATGTCACTTAAGTAGTGAAAATATCGTCTATGCATATCTATATGTACAGAAAAGGCCAAGACGTCCCTGAATACCCACCCCTCAAAAATGAATCAAAAGTATGATTACTTTTTTTGAAATCAAATTAGAAATTAGAAAAGAGAGACTGATGTGAAGCAGTTCTTCTAGATATGAGAATAGACTCATCTTTGATAAAAATCAAAAATTGTGTAGCTATCAAGGAACCAAAATATATAACCATAACAATTTCTAAAATTTATTTCTAAAGAATGTATATTGAAATATTATACATCTCTAAATCGAGTCATTCTTTATAATGATCACAAATTGTCTATAGAGCACTTATAGATCTTTAAAGAATTAAATATTCCAACAAAAAAGATACATTAAACAATTCTGGAATTTCATTTCCATCATAAATTACTCAAATGAGGGTCTTCTATAGAATAGAAGACTGTAACACTATTGATCACTTTTAAACAAAATTAATTATTCCTTTCAATTGAATGGAAAAATAATTAATCGATTCTAATTATTTATTTACAATGTGTGTAAAGTAGTCCATGCATAGACGCTTAAAAATTTAGCTCAAAATTGTTATAACCGTTTGTAATTAATTGAATTTATTTAAAATTTATACAAATTGTTGCTGGCTATGAAACAATTACAAAAGTTACCTAATGAAATAAGTCTGAATAAAAAAATAAAAAAAATAAAGTTAATATATATTTTTCGAGATGTTGATTTGAAACTTTCCATAATTTATTTTAGAGCACATAAATAAATATATTTAAGATACAATAAGCGTTTTTTACATAGAGTCAATTTTTAAAAAATCAAAAAAAAACTTTTTCATAAAAATTAGAAAATAAAGAAAAGATTTTTAGATCAGTAAATACAAATAATTTGACTTTACTTCAGTAAATCCGTTTCAATATGGTATCAGGAGTTCATATAATATCAAGGAACTTAAAACCGAAATAAACTAGGTTTTCATGTCTTACGGAGCTAAGATCTTCATTTTTTTTTTATATTTGTGGATATAGCATAAAGCTTTTTGAATTATGAGATCTTTTCATCTAGAGCAGGGGTGTCAAACTCATTTCATAAGTCGGGCCACATACGACCCCCTGGTAGACGTCGTGGGCTGGACCATTAAAATTATAGCTTACTTAGCTATAAATAACCAAAATATCATCATGTCTTCCCTTTGTTTTTATTTAAAGAAGAACAAGGACATTGTTCAATTTATCTAAAAGTTTATTGAACAACACTTTTACAAAACATTTATCAAAATTGCAGAAACATTAAGTAACTGGTATCGAAAATTATAATAATGAACTTTACATGAGATTACATGAGACTTATAAAGAAAGACTAACATGCGCCCCCTAGCGGATAATTCACAAAATTACATTTAATTAAAAAATTTAATCCATGTCTTTTATGTATTTTTTCCACTTTCAAATTATCCTCCGAGCCTGATTGAACCTCCTTGAAGGCCAGTTCCGGCCCGTATGTTTGACACCCCTGATCTAGAGCATTCTTTTATTTCAATTTGCTAGATTTGAAGAAAGCACTAGTGAAATAGTTGAACTGACGTAACTAACTCTCTCACTCTCAAGAATTTTTATCTTCACAGGGTTTTGGTGAAAATAAAATGAAAATGGAGTAGATAATTTCGAAAGTCAGTACTTTCCCATTTTTTCAGAGAAGTAGCTTCTTGAAATTAACTTATGAGAGTTTCATTCTCATAAGAAGCACATCATATAAAGAAATACTTTATTTATGATCATCTGATATTACTTTTAAAACATCTCAAATATTAATGGGCAATGAAGTCAATGGAATTTTGTTGCCTGTAGTCAACAGCTGGCTCTTTTTTTTTATTAGAGCCCTTCTCTCTAGTAGTCTTTGTGCTATTATTCATAAGTGCATATCGTATAGAACATTTTTACGTGATGTCATCATTGTGAATGTTTGCATTCTTTTGATGAGGCATAAACAACCAAATTTTTTATTTTGTTAAAAACAGCTGTTTTTATTGATTAAGGAAGATAGTGAATTACTACCATGTAATTGTAATGCTGTAAATGGACAGACAAACATAAGGAGTTTAACTTAACGTTTTTCACAAATGATTATTTTTCATACGTATATTAGCTAATCCTCAAATGTTCATTGAATCCATTATAAGTATATATATGTAATTCATACTCATATTAAAACTTTTTAACAGAGAGAATTTCTAAGTAAGTATGAATAATCAGATAAATTTATCACTAAAGTAACATATACTGCACATACCTCGTACGTTTACTCCGTCTCCCACCAAGATCATGTTTAAAAGATATTTCTCTCAGTTTAAACATATATTTGTTGAACGCCTGAGAGAATATAGTTTTGACTTTTCCTTAATTATTTATGGGGATATTCATGGTGTCCGAGGGAAGCTTAAAGTAAAGTTGTCAAGGTTCACTCTAGGTTCATTGTTGTGATTGCATTTTGGACTTTGTTCTCCAAGAGGTTGGTTGTAAGAGAAGTAAGGTTTATTGTAGAGTAGGACTTAAAGTTTGAAGGACCTCAGCCTTTTTTTTTTTTGCAATTAGAGGATTCTATATCAATAAAAGGAATGTAACATCCTGGATCCGTGCAATTACCTAATAGCTCATCCGAGTAACTTTTGTATATTCTCTTGACGACTCTAAACAGTTTGGAACAGAATAGGGCAGTTAGAGAAGAAATGCAATTGTATGTAGTGAGGCCCTTTCTGCACCCTCTCTTCAGCAATGGCTCAAAGTCGTCAGACCAAAACACCCACTGCATGTTCAACTCTAGAAAGTCTTAACAATGCATGCTGATATTTCGGAAGGACGACACCCTAAAACAGTTTCTAAATGGAGACACCAACAGTCTTCAAATGTCACATTTGTATGTATAGTGTGAGTATTTGACCCCTTAGAGGAATAGTAGAACTGACAGTTCTTTGAAGCTATAGATTTACTTCAAGTTGAGATATACAAGAGGGTTTCATCAAGTTAGAATGAAAGTTACAGAACAAAGCTAAACCAACGACACTTATCAATGCTATAAGTCAAAACCTGTCAAAAAAAAAAAAAAAAAAAAAAAACTTAAGCACTTCATAAATTGTAGGTACAAAGTTCTCTTCCGTAAGATTTATTGCAAACTATCTATAAACTTTCCTTTTTGTTTGTTTTCATTCTTAAGCTTTATTATTGATTTCTGTTATTGTATTAAATTATAACTATCCTATCGTTGGTATATATATATATATACTTATATAACTCCTATAATTAATTGAGCTGCCTTTCTAAGCCATAAGATATAAACAGCATCAAAATAAGCATAACCTTGAGCATAAACATAATCAGTTAAATTAACGGTACGAGAGTTATAAATACAGAAAAAAAGATACAAAAATATAGTTTTGATTATACATAACATAAATTAAGTGAACCTTGTATTTCATGTTATTTTTGGTTTGTTCAAATGACAGGTCCAAATATGTAGAATGTAGTCATAACAACGACGATAGCAATGATGTTAGTATTAATTAATAATTTTTAATTAACCAAAACAGCAGTAATCATGAATGAGTGTATTACTACTTATTAACTAATAAGTAAGACGTCTTATATTTTGATGGCAGCCCCTCTCTAAGGAAAATATATTCCTTCACTCCTTGCTCAGATCCAAATGTGTACTAAGAATATTTTATTACATCGATTTAATAGATGAGTTACTAAGTTTATAAGGGTAAGATCTATTTCCCCCCCCCCCCTTCCATTTGATTGTCTCTTTAGCATATCTTGAACAAAATTAATTAAATCTAAGACCTTCAAATTTTGGAAATTATTATTATGAATAGTGAATGATCTAGGAAGGAGACGAGATAATTGACTACAAATACTGTTTAAGTATGTGAATTTTACAGTCTCCTTTTAATAATAGAGTATTGATATTATAATTGTGTTTTATTGTTTTATGATCGTTAGACCTGGATTTTGAAAATCTCTGCATTTGTATTAAAAAATATATCAACAACTATGCAGCTATCAACATGATTTCGCTTTTGAATTATTACTATTCAATCTGTGACGTCACGGATAAGGATGCAGTCACAAGAATACTTTAATGCAGACACAATTGCAATACTCGTTCTAACGATCCAACCCTCACACCCGAACGATGCTCATATCTCAAATTTATATCTCCTCTACCAAGATATGGATATAGATTTTTTGATGCTCAAAAAACCCTTTCCAACATTTTCTTCTACCATTTTCATACCTATGTGAAGCCCTATTAAAAAAAGTATGTACAGTAGGTTCTGAGCTCCACATTCATTCAAAATGGTTTATATTGAAAATCTATTAAACTACATTAAAGTTCGAATAAATTTGCAATCATTTTGCAAGAAAATATATAACTCAATAGAACTCTTTAGTCAAAATTATGATCATCTAAAGGTACCTAAAAATCCTCAAAATTTCCCCATGGTCATTTAAAATCTCGTATCATCTTATGCAAAGTGTTTTTCACGTTCCCTCAGACTTTTTTTAATTTCTTTACCTATTTATTAATCTCAAAAAAAATGTACAAAAAACTAAATTTCACTAATATTTTCGCTTTGAATCCAGATTTTCTTTACTACATCTAGTTGCACAGATTTAATCATCAATTCATATTTTAAAAATGATACTCATTAGTATTAGTGGTTGGTGAGTAATATTAATATATTAGTAATTCATTGTGTGTCCTTGAATCCAATTTACTGATATTTGTCAATTTCAATTTCCTGATAGCAATTTTCTAATTTACATATCTGAACCACTATAATTCATTGAATAATATTGCTTAAATAACTTAATTTAATGGATGATATACCAAGATGAGTACTATCATCATGTTTACTAATTTTAGATCAAACGAAATATAGTTTTAAAAGTGTATTTCGCATGCATAAAAATAAAGAAATTAATGACAAATGTTGAGTTCCTTTTTGTAAATTATTGTTTCTACATACCAAACAATGTATTTAACTATTTTTTTCTTTGTCTGTCTGTATTCTTAATACTTTCTTTTTAAAGTAATATAATATTGTGCTAAGTTTAGGAATTTTAATAAGTATTTCATTGACATTGAGTCGTATTTTAGACTCATTCCTTTTGGCAAACATTTATTTTTAATTAATTTATTCATATTACTAATGCAAAATCAAAAATATTAGTTGGAATTACTTTATAAAAATAATTATAGTTGAAAATAAAATCAACTCATCCAGACATAACAGCAATAAAAGACTGAAATAGCATCATATCAAAACATTAATAAATAATAGAATATAAAATATTAAATGAAATATTAAACCTTAGACTTCAGAATGCCAAAAAATTTCCCTCAATGCCAAATGAGGATTGACAAGCAATAAAAAAATCAATTTAAGGGGGCATTTTGAAAACTTTGAGCAAGAAATGATTTTGAGAGTTATTCCTTATTCAGAGTCTCAACAGTTGTTTGTTTGGCTGTGATGATAACTTTTTCAATCAAAAAGGACATGTGTCACTCTATTTCCTTGGCAATTAAGTCTTTGTTCAGGAGGAAGACCCAATTACTCTCTACACATAAATGTTGTGTACTCAAAATAAATTTAATGTTTCTTTCTGTTAGTGTCCATTTGAAGACAATATGGGGCATGAATAATTATACAAAAAATGTTAATATTGTATCACAAATAAATCAAATATTGTTTTGTGCTAATAGAAAATACATTTATATTGATGAAGGATACTCAAACACATAATCTTCTTCTCAATAAACTTTAGTTATTTTGTGCTTTATTTTTCCCTATTCTATAGACCTAGATTATATCTTTAATTTAAGTCTTAAATTAACCATCACTGGGTTCATTGAACGCATTTTTGGTGGGAAAACAAAAACAACAATTCTTCTTTTTCTACGATTCTAACCAAACCAATATTTAATTACTTTATTTTTCTCTTCAAACATTAAAACTTTAATTAGCAAAAAAACAAAACAAATATTATGTAATTACATAATTCGTTAATAGTATAATGATTACATTATATTTAAATTTATATTTAAAAATTTAACTACCCTACGAACTATCATTTGGTATTTCAAGGGTTAAGAAATCCAGTTCTACAAGGTCCTTAAATTATTTTAAAATCCACCATTCAGAAGCATTTTAAATACTTGAACTTGCTTTCACTTGCTTTTTGACAGCAGTATAGTGTCCACATACATTTAAAGACAACATTACTTACTGCAGTAGCTGACGTATCAAGCTATATTATCATTTAAGGATATTGATACAAACCAAGGTTAATGGATTGTTGAAAAATATACGAATATGATAGAAATCTTAATAGTTATAGCACTTTGTAAAAGTATAACAGGTCAATGTAAACTTTATTGAACAGTTTTATAGTACATATATATGTACTTCTCAACATACTGTTAGCTAATTTACAAGTCTGTAGAGTATTTAAAAAATACACTATGACAATAATAACTTTCAAGATGTATGCATTGTTAATTTTATGCACTGCAAATTAAAGAATATAATACAAACAAATTATCATAGTTTTTATAGAAATTATGAGCTTTACTCATTATTTCCTAAGTTATTTAGGGATCGAATCGATTACAGATATTTTTATTTATAATGAAAAATAAATACCTTTTAGATATAGTAAGTAATATATGTTTTGTTTTTACAAGACTGAATATTTGTATATGTACATATATGTTTTACTTATCAAGGAAAATTGATATTGAGAAGAAAATGACTCGTGATTTAGGGCTGTTACAAAATAGAAAAGAAATTTATTTGAACAAATCTAAATAAAGATATGCAAACAAAAGGCAAAAGATGAAACATCAAAGGATACAAAAAAATAACCCTTGCCAGTGCTATAAACAAATAATGTAAATAATATAAAATAAAAAACAAATAAAAATTTATTATATTAAACGAAACTTTTAATCTTTATAATAAATGTTTATTATAATGCCTTTTTTTTTGTACTTTAGTTTTTTTAAGGTATTAAATAATAAATAAATGTCAACGGTTTGATACATTAACAGAGGTCTTCTTCAATGAGGAAAAATACTCAAAAGGAACACTCAATTTCCCTAATAGATTTCTTACTTGTCAATATATGTATATAAAATAATCATTGGTTCGCGAAAAAAAAAAGGTCCATTTTTATAATATGACACAGTTTTCTTATAAATGTGGTGTATCTTTCATTTCTGGTGGTTCTAGAAGTTTGAGCTCCGGAAATGGTAGCACAAATAATACTTCTGAAAGATATTCTATTCTATCAATAGTTGTTACAACTTTACAACAATAGAGCTTAATTCTTTGTCATATAACAAAAAAAATTTAATTTTGACGAGAAAAGATACACTTTAAAAAATCTAAATCAAATACTTACATCATTTAAAAAATATACAGAATTACACTTTTTATTTTTTCTTCACATTTTGAGCTCTCAAAGTCATAGTACACTCCAAACTTTTTTGAAGGGTAATGGATAAATAAAAAAGTGGAAAATTTGACATAAGAGTCCAATATTTTCAAGTGCTTTACTCTGGAATATTAAATACAATTGCAAATTGGTAATTCTAAACTATTAATATCCTAAAACGTAATTCAAGTGTTTACTTATATATGCTATAAGTAAATATATATAAGGAAAAACTTGGAATTAAATTTCACAGAAATTAAAGCAATAATGTTTGTACATTCAAATAATAAGCTGTAATTTTAATTAAATGAAAATTATGCTAATGTTGCCAGTATATTTTTCTATTTTGGTAAAATGTCAATATTTGTATAAAAAACTATTCGTAATTTCCACATTACATTATTCTGCAAAAACGAAAAAATAAAACCTAATTGAGAGCCAAAAAGAGGATTGTTATGAATGCATTTAATCTCCACTGATGAAGAGTAAGCATCTCTTTATCCTCATCCTTTGTTTCTAAAATCTACTTTTTACGCCGATAAATGTATACATATCCATGCAATTCCATAAATTAGTACAAAATTTGTATTTGACACTTTTGACAAAATTATATCCGTTTTTATAAAATAATGTTACATTAATTGTGTCTCTCAATCTTTCCTTTAAAAACGGTCTTACTAAATCTGTGGGACTATTCTTGGTTAATACTTGATACCCATGTTACCAAGGAATCCTTGGCTTTCATTCCGAATGTATATAGTTACGAATTATACAAAGTGACTTTATTTAGCTGTGGGATTCAAAAGTAAAGGGTATATTCAAATCTAAACTTTAACAGGTTATGAAAACTTTTCCAGAGCATCATTACAACTCCATTTGTTACTCAAAATTATATATTTCATTAAGAAGATGAAGGTAGAAGTATTTATTTCAATCCCAAACTTTCAACTTTTGAGTAGTAAGTTCTTTCCATTATTACTCAGGAATATTTATTCAAGTATAATTAATTCGTCATAGTTTAAGGTCTTTTCTTACAAAAAAAAATGAAGTTGACTTAATTAAGAAGACAATATATGACTTTAAAAAAGGTTTTGAGGCTCCACAATGGAATTGCATTTGTAGATGTTTTATTTTAATTATTATTTTTTGAAAATTTATTTTAAACATATGTTTTACATCCATGGCCATTTAATAATAATTTATGATAATACTTAATATTATGATCTAGCCATCTAACAAATTTTAGTATTCCATAAAATACTTGAATCAGTTTCTTCATAATTATATTTTATGTAGAAAAACCCCCACCAAAACATAAAATGAAAAATAATATGCAAACGATGCGTTTCAAATGCATTAGAAGAACGTTTAAAAGTTGTATTTTAGTTAATTTAAAGTCTAAAAGCTAAATTATCCATATATATATATATATGTATGTTAGTTTTTTTGATAAATTGCTCTTAGAAAGGATTTATATATGTACGCTAACAAATATTCTCATTAGATAAAGTATAAAAGTTCATAAATCTTTTTTTTATGAGACTGAAACATTGGCAGATAATGTTTTTATACCGCACAAATAAGTTTTGATGATGAAATGTAGCCAACAACAAAATTAACAAAATAAACATTACAAAATCTGGCAACTCTACGTAGAATCTTCCTAATGACACAAAGGGTCCTCTCCTACGGTAGTCTTTTTTATACCTTTCTATAGTATACTATATAATAAAATCGAAAATAGGTACATTGTACAAATATAACAATAAAAAATCTATTGTAGAGGGGGGCTGTCAAAACAATAAATTCCCTTTCTATAGAGCTGTATCATATTACAGATAAAAAAAAATATGAACATTTTTAAGTGAAGCCTACATACATACATACATAACTTTTGTATGTATAGAAGAGATAAAAAAATACAATAACTTTGAGGCTTTCTAAAATGATGAGCAGCAAATATTAATGAATAAGGACAATCTTTGAGTTATATGTGTATCTAAAAATTAATGGACATTTTCTTTTCTTTAGTTTTATGGCTAATTTTTAAAAGGTTCTATATGGATCTATATACGCCCTTAGAACATAATGGCATAGGGCTTTCTTTCTTTCTTTCCTCAATGGAATAACCCCTTACATTAGATGGTATATTTTGATTAATAGTATCTAACATATACATATATATATATATATTTATTTACATTGGTGTATGCTTAGCCCAAAGTAACTTTGAATATAATTCATAGCCACATAAATGGTTGCAATAATGAAATTATATGCTAGCACTATGCTTACATATCATGTGCTTCATGTACATACATATATGTGTGCATATTAAGGGTACTGCTATGAAATATTCGGAGGCTTGTACATACATATATATAATTTAAAAAATAGTCTACATTTTGTATCGTATTCATATTTTGCATTCATAACATCAGTTACGCATATTAAACATTTACTTACATACTTATAAATTTATGAAAATATGTATAAGCACATTTATATCTGTTTTTGAAATGAAGTGAAATATATTCATAAAGTCCATTGGGAAGGCTGCTTATTAAAGTACATATGACCTTAGTTGCTATTTCTATTGCTAATTGTATATTTTTAGTCTTCCACTCAAAAGATAAAAAATATTGGGAAAATAAGGGTTTTTAATGAGAAATGACTGAATTTCAACAACGAGAACAATTTGAAAGCACATTTTTATAACTTTAGAGACAAACAGCGATGATAATGTCAAAGAAAATGAAATTTTCTCTACTCTGACAAGTCTAAAGATATCTTTCTACATGCTATTATAGCAGAAGCTTCCAATCAAGGGATTGCAAGTCCTTGATGGGGGGAAGGGATCCCTTGGGCTTCAAACTTTTAGGAGAGGGGCTGTTGGGAATCACTGTGCTGGAAGTTATTTTGTGGCCTTACTTTGATGCATTAGTCTTTTTCAGACAATGTATCTTCATCAACTTCATAGCACACAGAGACTCTGCACCTTGCAATCTGTATATATCTGTCTCTTTGTGAAAATAGGTCCATGATTTAATCTACCTATGTACATATAAATCTATGTAGACAGGTAATAAAATATCATTTGAAAAATATCAACATAGGTATGAATGTGGCCTTTATAATCAAACTATACAGGGAGGTCAATCCTGCTTTAAAGATATTATTTAATAGCAGACTAAGAGCAAATATTTTTTAACCGTTTTCATGCTCAAAATAATTTTGGTGGCCTTCATGGGAAGAACACTTATTCCTTGTTATTTTACTTTATTACCAGTAAATCTTTTGGTAGATTTAGAATCTATAGATTGTATAAATAATTATGGTTCATAAATATGGTAACGCGGGATGTTTATATAAAATCTATGGGAAAATTGGCAGTTATCTAATAAATTTGTCATACCTATTCATAGTATATGAGTTGGCAACATGTCAATTGTTTGTATTTTTATTGGGGTAGCTCAAATTTTTGGGAATTAACAAAGTCTCAAAATCGTGGGTTTTTTTAATTACCAGCGTAGTATTATATGTACTTGTATAAGCACAAATTATATATTTTGCATAAATTTGATGGATAAAGAACTTTTCCAATTAGTAAGACTAATTACATTTGCTCATAAATATTTTTTTTTGCTTCTCCTTTTCCATTATTCAAAGTCACCTTTTTTTTAACCACATTCCTTTGTAGCATGCAACCGGCACAAGAGCTAATTTATGTATAAGTAAAGAGCAGTTTTACAAAAAGGTCGGCACATATGAATGACAGGATAATCACCATGATTACTACCTTGAATTAATTATAATTTTTGATATTCATTATTCCACAAATTATATTTTGCTCTAAACTCAAATGTATGTGCATTTTACAGGGTATTTACAGGGGGATTTCCATTCCTGTTCCTACAATACTTGTTTTTAGTATGACTCCTTCGTATTTTGATGATTCAAATTGTTATATACCTCATTGCAGAGCCCCTTGCTTTCTGAATAGTCATGTCAACCATGAAATTACAAAGTAAAAAAAGTAAATATATTGGGTTTTTTGTTTGTTTGTTTGTTTCTTTTCATTTGAAAATCAATACATTACATAGACGTAAATATCAATAAATGAATTTACACCATGTTCACAACATGTTTTGTACATATGTTTTCTACATATAAAACCAACACTTCTACGAAATTATTAGCACAAAATAATATTTTTGTATCTGAACCTTTTTTTTTTTTCCCACTTCGTTCTACTTTCAAAAACAATTTTACTATTCATATAGTTGAGTATAAAACTTAAAATAACAACAACTTTTCCTTACCACAGAGTGTATAATTATTTTATGTATGTATGTATATACTCTTTAACCATTTTTATCACGTGTGTAGATTTACTAACTCAAAAAAAAAAAAGAAGCATTTTAATGCCTCTTTAATTCCTCCTACTTTATGCATATATATATTTTTATATATACAGAGCATGACTTCATTATGAAGAAAGGGTACAATTTATAAATTGCAAGGCTATCATATTACCTTTTTGAATTACCATAAATAATTAATTGGTCTATTATTTGTTTAGTGCATTATAATACCAAGTTCTGGACAAGGAACTACAAATTTTTGTGTTATTTTTTATAGAATAATTCTCGAACGTAACAAGAACAAAATACCTCGTCATTACCTCCTGATAATACACATTGAGTAGCTTCAAGATACCTCTCTTAATTCTTCAAATTATTGAAAGAAAATAACCTGTCAAAACGATTTATTTTACTCTCATGTGCATTTATAAATATTATATGTATTATTTAAAAGTATTATTTTGTGGAGTGTTTCTATACTCATCCATTAATTAAGTCAGTAAGTCTCTAAAGAACTCTTTTTCAAATTACATTGGACTCATAACTGCTTTTTATTCGGACCAAAGTTAAAGAATAAAAGAGCACCACTCTAGCACTAACTAGAGTCTATGCCTCAAGTTTAGCCTTGATCATTTCTGCTTTCCTAATGGTATTACGCTAGAATTAATAATGGATCATTATTATGGGAATAAGTTAATGGTATCCAACCATTTTGGTATCATGAAAAACTTTTCTAGCACAAAATTACAAAATTGAAGAAGTAGAGCATAAGAAAATTGTATCTTTTAAATAAAGTTGAAGGGTTTAATCAAATAAAAACCGTTTTATAATGTGTATAACAGATTAAATAAATTCAGTTATAATCAATTAATGATACTTTTGAGCCTGATGTCTACTGTAAAGAGATTAGACGTATATCTAAGGCACAAACTTTTGTACACACTATTTTACAAGAATAACAAGATCAATCAATAACTAGGAATGTAAATCATATGCAATTCGGGCATGTAATAAAAAAAGAAAGAGAAAATCAACTTGGCAACCCTGACAATTTAATCAATGTTGTGGGGGGAAGCAGCTTGAGCTGTCATGACGTTTTACTGAGCTACAAGCTGCTATTCTCCAGTATATATACAACAATAAATAATAACATAGATGAGAGGAAGAAAATTAACTGAAATTAATGTCAGGAAATTATGTGTATATTTTTAACTAATAATTATTAATTATACGAGGACTTGAGCCCTTTTTGTTTACATTTTATTTGGTTTATTAAACTTAATGCATGTACTCCTTCATGCAAGATCTGTACTATCAGGTAGATGTTCTTCCCTCAGTAGTAATAAAGGAAAAATGATAACAGCTTTGGAAAACAAAAAGACCTGTTTGAAGAACCAACTCCACTTTTTTATCACACGCCCGAATTGCATATGATTTACATTCCTATCAATAACCATAGTAAAAAGGCACTTTAACCAGCTCCCTCAGTGAGTTTATAAAACAAAGATAGATCACTATCTCAACAACATTAAATTTGCATTTATGTTTAATTCAATACTGCTTCTATGCTTTAGACTGTACATTTAATTTGCTTGTCCTTAGTTTCCTCTATTTTTTGTAGCTTACGTTAATGCGTAGAGCACAGCCGAATAAAACACACCTTCTCCCTTGACAACAGATAAAGGACTGCAAATTTAAATAAGTCATTTATTTGGTGTCGGGTGCAGCATAACTTTAGGGGGTGAACACATGGTAATATTACAATATTTTTCTTATTGCCCCTTATTATTATTGAATTGACCCCATTGGGCCATAGGCCCCACCTTGGGAGTCACTGGCAGTTAATTTTTTATGGGAACATTTATACGAAAAACTACATACATATAACAAACGATGAATAATATAGAACATAAGCTTATAAATAGGAATGTAAATAATATGCAAAATGCCGCGTGCGAGATTTTATGGAGTTGGCTCTTCGAACAGACCTTTTTGTTTTCCAATGCTGTTATCATTTTTCCTTTATTACTACTGAGGGGAGAACATCTACCTGATAGTAAAGATCTCGCATTATTAAGGTTAATAAAAAAAATTAAATGTAAACAAAAAGGGCCCAAGTCCTCGTATAATAATTATTAGTCAAAAATATATAATTTCCTGACATTAATCTCTGTTAATTTTCTGCCTCTCATCTATGGTATACATACATAATGTTATTATTTATTATTGATGTCCTCATTCGTATATGTATATAATGGAGAATAGCAGTTTGTAGCTCAGTAAAATATAATGACAGCTCAAGCACCTTCCCTCTCAACATTCATCAAATTGTCAGAGTTACAACCAAGTTGATGATTTTCTCTTTTTGTTTATTTTACACACCCCATTTGCATACTATTTACATTCCTACTTATAAATAGAGTCCCATGGAGACATCCAAACACAGAGTAGCAATTCTTCCCCATTTCCTTAATCAAAAAGAAAGAAGTGTTTGTATTCCGGAAAAATTTGTACATTTATGCCTCCTTTAAGTTGACTGACGTCAACAATGATGATGCCACTTGAAAACACTAAATAATCATACATGAAATATGACAACTGTGAATTACTTAACACATTTATATATATATATAGAGAGAGAAACTATTATTTTATTTTTGTTTATTGGATATTCTATTAAGGCAAATGAGTTTGATTCCTGAGTTGCACCTACATATTTGATAGTATCATGTCATTCATATAAAATATATTCGAAAGACATTGTTGCATAGATGGAAAAATGATTCGCTTTACGCATGAATAGGGATGAAAACATATGGGGAAAATATAAATATTTAATTAATCATTTTCTTTGTATATATAATTAATATATGTATACCTATACATATAAACAGTTCCCTATGCAACATATTTAAAAATTATATTAAAAAATATATTTACTTCTATATTCTATGAGTTTTTGTACATTTGAATAAATGATATTTCAAAAAACAAAATTTAAATTTTTTAAAAAGAAGCCTGAGCTGAATTAAGTCAAAAGCATATCAACAATATTTATTTGGTGATGTACCCTCTATCTTGCTCTGATTTGGTGTGAAACCCAAATCAAATAATTTAAATTGATATTTACATTGATTTTTTTTTTTAGTCAGTACTTATTAATGCCTAGACAGCAGCTTAATTTGAAAGCCAGATACGTCAAATTTTAAGCTAGAGTCTGTGCATAGCTACTATTTATTTAGTAAATACGTTTTTACAGAAATATTCAATGTTTAACATTGAATAAAGGAAATTTTCTGAAGTGTAGGTGTCCCAAGTAGATCCTTTGCTACAAATCAGCTGAATTCATCCCGTAGTTTCAGATTTGATACGTAGAGAGACCAAACAGAGAGTTGAGCCTCATCAAATAGATATTAAATGTGATATTTAGATATTTCTATATTTATTTTTCAGAATGACGAAAGATAAGGTAAATCTTCAGTTTGAAGATGCTCGAATCCTATCTACCCATGATAATCAAGTTCTTCTTGTTCAGAACTTTTCAACACTTACATTTAGCGATATTCTACGGATTGTCTCTAAATTCAATGGTTCTCCTTTCGAGTATCCGAAACGGGACTCTTATCTATCTGAAGAGGAAGAAGTTTTAAATCATTCATTTACATTTTGGGTTGAGGGTGTTGCTCTAACAATCATAAGTCTCTTTGGTATCATTGGTACAAGCATGAGCATTCGTGTTCTTCTCAAACCAGATGTAAGAGAGTCCTTTTCTGGATTATTGACTGGACTAGCTTTCTGTGATGTCCTTTTTCTATTCTTCTCTATGTGCTTGTTTGGGCTGCCCAAGTTATGGCCATGGTAAGCTATTTATTGATTTGAATACAAATTATAATTACATACAAATAAACTCTTTATAGGTTTGGCACAAGAGTATCAAATGGTTTAATGCCAATTGGAATTGGAGTTGTTCATAT